>PVKV010002536.1:58198-104134 GCA_004027835.1 Alouatta palliata
ACCCCGTCTCTACTAAAAATACAAAAATTAGCTGGGCATGGTGGCACGTGCCTGTAGTCCCAGCTACTCGGGAGGCTGAGGCAGGAGAATTGCTTGAACCCAGGAGGCGGAGGTTGCGGTGAGCCGAGATCGTGCCATTGCACTCCAGCCTGGGTAACAAGAGCGAAACTCCGTCTCAAAAAAAAAAAAAAAAAAAGAATAGGTAATTGAGAAATGAGATGAGATACATAAAAAGTCATCAACTTTGCTTAAACTATCAGCCAAAAATTAGAGTTTTTATTCAATGGGTAGTTACTACAGTATTAAGTCCTTTAAATGTATTATTTCTTGTAATCCTAAATATATTGTATATATTAAGGATTTTTTCCCCTCATTTTCTAAATGATTAAGGCACAGAGCAGTGATAACAAGTCATGGTTGCATAGCTAGTAAGTAGTGAGAACTTCATCTGTCTGTTTCCAAAGCTCCAGTCCACAACCATTATATACATTATCTCTGAAATAGTCTTCCAGGAGGAGATGCTTTGACTTGGTCCTGAAGACCGCAGGTGTTAATTCATTGGACATGTTCGTAATGATATTTCAGGAGAACAGAGCCACACGCACAAACTCTAGAGGCTGGAGACTAGCCACTGGGTCTGTTGGAGACACATGTAATTCAGTGTTGTTGATTTATTACCACCCTTGAAGAGTGTTGAGGTGTAACGCTGAAGAAAGAGCCCTTGGCCAGATCACAGGCTGTCCTAGAAAGCCTACGAGATGAGTGGGAGTGGTTCAGAATCACTCAAAGATCTAGGCTTCAAAAGTACATAGCAGGATTACTACTTTGGAGTAAACTGTAACATTTTAATTCAGTCTACCATTCTGTAGCTAAACAGTAATTTACCCAATTAAGACATATTCTTACATTTCTTAAAACATGTCCTTAAGGAGTACAGAAATGAACAGAACAGGAAGTTTGGTGGAAATAATACAACACAGATGGTCTTCAGGTAGATAAGCCTTCTTACTTTCTCTACTTTGTTTCCGGTAATGCAAAATGTTAGTAATGAATATCATCTGTACTGCCCATCACAATTTGTGACGATCCCATATAGCTTCATATCAAACTGTGCATTGTGAAAGGCAAGAAACATAGAAGTAGTTATTATATTATACCCACCCCAATCACTCTTTGAGGATCTAACCTTCATTGTGCGTTGGCATAGTAGTAGCAGGGTTTTTTGTAGCGCAGACCTAGTGTGACGTCGACTGCTTCCTCACCACAATTTAGAGAAGGGAAGGAAGGCCTCAGGCTTAGACTTGCTTACTGAAAACAGGACTGGTGCGGGGGGAGCTGACTGACCTGCAGGTCTTGAAGGAAGGCTGAGTCTGACTGAGGGTTATAGTCACAGCAAGATGTGATCCAGGCAAACAATGGGTGTCCGGGATGAAATAGTAGTTGTTCTCCACAGGGGAAAGAACACAGACGCCTGGAAGACGAGGAGAAAGACTACATATCTAAGTGTTCAGGCAATCAGCTTTTAGAAGGCTGGTCACAACAGGGCTGGAATTTCATGCCTAAATACTGCCCTCTGCCTCTAGATTAATATTTTTACTTTTCTATTTTTTTTTTTTTTCTTCAAAGATAGAGTCTTGCTCTATCACCCAGGCTGGAGAGCAGTGGTGTGATCAATGCATGCTGTAACCACAAATTCCTGGAAGTAACTGATTGCTCTGCCTTAGCCTCCTGAGTAGCTGGGACTACAGGTGCATGCCACCACACTTGGCTAATTTTTTTTTTTATAGATATAAGGTCTTGCTACATTGGCCAGGCTGATCTCAGACTTCCAGCCTCAAGCAATCCTCCCACTTAGGTCTGCTAAAGTGCTAGGATTATAGCTGTGAGCCACAGAGCCTGACCCCTCCAGCCTAATTTCCAACTGACAGGAAGCAATCTCTTATTTTATTTCCAGTGAGAAGGCAGTTATTGCTCTTATCAAAACAAGTCTTTTGTTTTGTTTTGGTTTTTTTACATACCTAAAAGAAAATGGCCACACATAAATTCCACGTTTCACTAATTATTCTCCAATCCATGTTTCTCACATGTTTTGCTACATTAAGTTTCCTAAGGAAATTCTAGTCATCATTTTTCTACTCCAACTTTTCCCATGAATTCCTGCCTTCTACAATATGGCTGCAGTTTTAGTGTAATCTCCATTATTTTCCCATAGACTGGTATCACATATAGTATTTTGTCATCAAAATAGATCATTTTCACCACCACCTCATGTTTATGTCAGACTTTGCTCATGTTGTGACTTTGCTTATATTTTCCCTAAATCTCTAGATGTGCTAATTCTACTCATTAATTCTTCAAGGAGCTCTCTTCATAAAGCATGTCCTTATCTGTTTCTAGCTGATCATCTCTTCTTTTGAAATTTATTTTATTTATACTTGCTACTTCCACAGAACTAAAATTTCTTATAAATAATCAAGAAAAGTATACTCTATGAAGAAAAATGCATGAAGACTCATTTTTAAAATAAAAGGTATTTTGAGTTTGATGTTATCTACAGACCTGATTCTCTGTAAGATGCACTAGTAGAGAAAATAGTATTTTTTCAGTAACTTTTCAAAAGTATATACTGTGGTTTTATTTTGCAAACTTATTCCAAAAAATTGTGCTGTCTTGCTTTGCTGAAAGGGTTGATGAAGCTAAGTGTAGGCTCAATGAAGAGGAGACCCATGACTGATGAGTTATGTCTGCCATGGACAGTATGAACTGGAGAAACAAACTGGAAGCAAGGAGGCCAAGCACTTACTGTCACTAAATAAAACAGTAAAATAATAGGTTGTGCGCTGAGGTCATGAAGTAAGGAAACCAAAAAGGGAGCACAAGTTGGTGGAAGGAATGCTGTCTGGAGTCCCTTGACAGCCTCTGTTTCTGGCTTACTCTCTGATCATGGGGAAATGACATAACTGCTTTGAAGCTGTGGAATGAGTAATTCTATCCGGTGATCTCTACAGTACCTTCTATCTCTAGCCATGATTTAAGTTTCTTTTCCTAATTAGTGTGTTCAGTGACAAGATATATTGGTGATCATTAATTATTTGTTTCTAAATGTCACACTGTTCATTGGCCTGTCATTGTCTAAACATATCAAAAGCATCCCCAAGTCATAATTGTCTCATCTGCAGTTAACATCACTTCATATGAAAGATGAAATGCCATTACTGTGGTTTAAGTAGTAGGAATAATTAGGTGAACAAAGCTGTTAGATTCAGGATCAGAATCACATGCACACATGCATACATACATTTGCAAAGTTTAAATGCTTATGAGAGCTGACCTAATAGAAACTATAACTCTTACTTTTTTGAATATCTGTGAGGAATGGAAAAAATTATGAATCAGAAGCAGCAGTATTAAACAAATATTTAGTGCTTTTAATTTGGAAAATGTTACGATAGTTACTATAAGAGGTGTACAGAAGGGGTCTGAATTACTAGTTAGCTAACAGCCTAATCATACAGATATGACATTTTCATCAAATTCAATTCATGAAAAAATGCATGCATACTATATGCCAAGCATTGCATAAGCTATTCAGGATATAGCCATGAACAGATAAATATTGTTCCTGTACTCACAGAGACTACAAATAAAGGGCTATTACAAATCAATTGCTTAAAATCCTTCAATGAAGAAACAGAGATACAAAGGAATTACATTCTAAGATAAAAATTGTAGTAAGTAACAGAGTCAAGTTAATAACATATGTCTTGGAATGCTGGTACAATACTGCTTCTATGGCTCACATGGTAATACTATTATTTAAATTAAAGTATACTTTATGTACCATTAAATGCATAGGTCATAATTTTAAAGCTAATGTTTTGGAAAATATATATGCGTGTGTATCCAACAACATGATAAAGTTATAGAACACTTATATTACCTTAGAAAGATTTTTCATGCCCTCTTTCAACTAATCTTTACCAGCTCCACAGGCAAACATTTTTCTAACTTGTATTGCCATAAATTACTCTCGCTTCTTGAGCATTTTATAAATTACACACATATAAATATGTCTGTTCTCCATTTGATGGATATCGGATGGCTCTAATATTTTTGTCTTGTTTTTGCTAATACAATTAGAGCTGCTATAAACATTTTCCATGAGTTGTTTTATGGCCATACATTTTCATTCCTCCTTAGTAAAGAACTAGGAGTATAATTGGGTGATTGGAGCTTATTCTTAATTTTCACAAAAACCCCACCAGTTTTCCAAAGTAGCTACTCTACTTGATAGTCCTACCAGGAGTAGCAAGAATTTCAGCTATTCTTGCCAATTTTTGTTTTCAGTCTTTTTAATTTTAGCTGTTTTCCTGAGTGTGAAATGGGATTTCATTGTGGTTTTAATTTGCATTTTCCTGATAATTAATCATGTTGAGCATCTTTTCATCAGGTTATTCTTCCTTCATATACCTTCTTTTTTGAAGGTTCTATATTCAAATGGTTTTCTCATTTAAGCATTGAATTCATTTTCTTTGTCTTTTTAACTTGTAGGAGTTGTTTAAATATTCTAAATGTAATTTTATATCTTATATGTATGATTGTGTATACAAATATTTATATAGAAATAGATACTCCCAGTCAGCAAGCTTTATACTTCATACACACACACATACCCACACACAGCATTCTTATTTTTGTAAATCTGCTGTTTAATTATCATTAAATAATAATTTTTATTTTTTTTATTTTTGACAAAGTCCAAAATCCTATTTTTAATCGTTTTGTTAGTCATCATTCCCCTTTCTAAACAGTCTTTGCCATCCCAAGATTGTAAAGATATTTTCCTATTTTTTTTTTAGTTTTTCTAATTTTACTTTTATGTTTTAGGTTACAGCCTTAGCAACAGAAAGTCAAAAAAATGCCAGTATTTTACATAAGCTCTGTCTCGTAGGTGGAAGAAACATGGCTAGAATTGACATACTTCAAAGCACACTGCTATAGGAAATAGAGTGAATGAAGTATTATCTAAAAGACATGGCATCACTTAGACAAAGTACCTTATTGGGAGTTCAAGATGGTGATAGTCAAAGAGAACTTTTGATTTTAATATGCCTCCTTCTCATTACCACTCTTAATGACAAGCTTAAAAAGATAAGCATAACCACAATATTACATTATATCAATAAAGTGAAAGCTACTATTGTTTATGTATTTGCTTTCGTTTTTATATTTAATGTTTATATATAATTATATACATAATGTCATAATGTTGTTATAGTGTTTTCACATAATGTTGAATGACCAGATTTATTGTTTTGATTTTTTTTTAAAGCCAACAGCACCTGGTATTCCCAGGTGGTCTCCCATCCAAGTACTAACCAGGTCCAACCCTGCTTAGCTTCCGAGATCAGACAAGATTGGGTGCGTTCAGGGTGGTATGGCCGTAGACTATTGTTTTGATTTTTAAATAAAACAGTCTAACATTGTTTTATTAAAATTTACCATTACTTGTTTGAACTACTACTATGTCCATTAGGCAGTTTAAAGACCATCATTAATGATAACATTGAAACACACACACACACACACACACACACACACACATACACACACATACACACACACAAAATAAATCCCTCCAGTAGGCATTAGGCAGTTTAAAGACCATCATTAATGATAACATTGAAACACACACACACACACACACAAACACACACACACACACACACACACATACACACACATACACACATACACACAAAATAAATCCCTCCAGTGACAGAGTATGTATTCTAGTAAACTTTGTGTCTTCAAAATTTGACCCTCGTCTAGGAACGCACTAATGAGTCCCATATTATTTACTGATTGCTAATGACTATTGATAAAAATAGGGATCAGACATTTGCACAATGCTTTAAGTTTCCAAAGTTCATGTTTATTTGACTCCCGTAAAGGTAGAATGACTCTGTAGAATGTAATAGAGTACACTTGTAGTCTTTGTAGAATACTTTATAGAATGACCATTTATTGTAATTATTTTATCAAAAAGGCAAAATCTAAAAGAGTTAGATGACTTACATAAGTACAGAAAACATTCACTAGTAAAGCCAGAATTTATTTATAAATCATCATGGCTCAAAGCTTTGTCTCATGGACATGAAATTCTGAATGTGATTGACTTGTGAAAATTATCTTAAAATCACCTTCAAACTGTTTTGAAAGGGGATGTGTCATTCATATCATTTATAGTCACTAATTTAGTCAATCCATCTTATCATATATGGAACTCCTAGTGACCAGTCAATCCTTGAGCCCTTTGTTGCAATGAATTAAAAGGCTATATCTGGGCTTGGCAGAAACGAGCGTCAGAATTATAGTCACACATCGCTTAGTGACGGGAATACCTTCTGAGAAATGCATCTTCATTATGCAACTTTGTCAACATGCAAACAGTATAGAGTGCACTTATGCAAACCTGGATGGTATAGCCTAATACACACTTAGGCTATATGGTATACTCCATTGCTTCCAAGCTGTAAATCTGTAGAGCATGTTACTGTACTGAATACTGTAGATGATTACAACACAATGCTAAGTAATCTGTATATCTAAACAAAGAAAAGGTACAGTAAAAATACAGTATTATCTTATGGGGCTATGATCACATATGCATTTCATCATTAAATGAAATGTTATTATGCAATGCATGACTATAGTGATATTGTTTGTGGGTGTGAGAATAAGAACTCAGTTCAGGCTATGATATATACTTGCTGCCCCTATGATAAGGCATTGTCTTTTCAAGGAGACACACATTAAAAGGGACGTTGTTTATTCTATATAGTACGGTATCACTATTCCCATATTGAGTGTGGTACTTGATGGATGATTAAACTATCATAGCATAATAGTTGTTGGCTTTTTAGGGAGGCATAGAGTGAACACTACAAACAAGCCAGAAGAAGAAATGTTTCATGCCATTAAACTTACTCATTCAAAAGATACTGATTAAGCATAGACTATGTAATCAAGTTATTTTTTCTTCTACTTTCAATAACCATAAATAACACTTCATTGAACATTTTTGTATATAAACTTTTTGTTAGCATTTTAGAATTTTTCTTTAGGATAGAATTGTTATATAATAGCAACTTGATATGTTCCACCAACATGATTTTCAAGAAGCTTTCATGTTAAAACACAGACATCATTAAAAATGATGATGTAATTGAAAGGACTAAATTGAAAGAATAAACAAAAGATAGAGTTTCTCTGTGGCAAAGGATCTGAAAACTAACTCTATATGGAGGGCTGTACAAAGTGGGATGTATTGCAACATGATCCTGAATGAAAGTCCGTGTTTCCATATGTGGCAAAGCTACCTGTTGGGGCATGCAGGTAACACTGATGCCATCTATCTGGAGTAAAGATTCATCAGTTTATGTATTCATCATATTCACTTTCTCTGCTTCCTTGCTGCTCTTGGCTGTTTTTGGATAGTCTATGTGATTGCTGTGCTAGCTTAGTCACTAGGTTTAAGTAACTGGGGAAGGTGGGGGCAATATGTTCAATAGTTTCTTGAGTTATCATCTGTGAGAATGAGTGCTCATTTAGGGCCCATTTCTAAACAACAGTACACTTGCACTATTTTAAAGCTATATAATACACACATTTAGGTGATATACAATTAGTTGTTTGATGAATTTCAGGCAATTCAAATAGACAATGCTACAGACACAGAAGTGCAAGACAGAGGAAGACATAATCCTAGAGCAGTACAACTGGACAATTGATGGTAGTAAAAGACAAAAAGAGCACTAAGAACAAAATTCACCTACAAATAAGTAAACTCTAAGAGCTGCAAAAAAAACGGTCTCTAAAATCTCAAACGCCTACAGAAGGTAGTAGTAGTTGTGTTAATAGCAAAGTGACAGCAATACTAGGGACAATACCTAATGTCAGATAATATGGTTATTTTTCATGGGTCACCTTATTATTGTGTGAAATTGAACACCTCACTTGGAATCTCTGAGTGACAGCTGCCTTGTCAGATGAAAAAGTAGCAATTGTCTACCTTTGCCTAATTTATGGATATTTTATATGGATTAGAAACTTAAGCTATGTTAAAATGCTTTGTCGGCTGGGCACAGTGACTCATGCCTGTAATCCCAGCACTTACAGAGGCAGGTGGATCACCTGAGGTCAGGAGTTCAAGATCAGCCTGACCAACATGGTGAAACCCCACCTTTACTAAAAATAAAAAATTGGCCAGGCATGGTGGCGCATGCCTGTAATACTACTCAGGAGGCTAGGGCAGGAGAATCCCTTGAACTCAAGAGACAGAGGTTGCAGTGAGCCAAGATCATGCCATTGCACTCCAGCCTGGGCAACAAGAGCAAAACTCTGTCTCAAAAAAAAAAAAAAAAAAAAAGCAAAAAACAACACTTCATCAACTATCAACAGTATGTATGTATTTAGGACTATCATCTTGGCTCTACAGTCTATATCATTAGAGAGTTTTGAAGTTCAGGTGATTTTTACTCTGACTGTTGATCATCAGTATACTTTGCCAGGCTTTCAAACTCTTGTCACTGTCTCCTTCTCCAGCTTCATCTCTTAGCCCCTACACAGACAGAACTGTACACACATATTGCATGACTTGTATATACTCAACCATGACATATTTTATGTTTCCATCCCTGAAATTCCTTATTTTTTCCATACTAGGTAACTTCTATCTTTCTTTCATGTTATAATTTAAATATACACTTCTCTTTGAATCTTCTCAGAAGCATTTAACTAAACGTAATCACTTCTCCTCTGTGCCTTTATCCAACTTCTTACATACATATTTCTATTATCCAACCTATCATTGAATATTCATTAATGAATAGATTATTTATTCTTCTTATATTATGCACTCATTAAAGAAATGCCTGATGGCTTATTTATTCAAGTAGGTCAATGCCAAATGAATGAGTGATTAACTATTTAATTATTGAATAAATTAACTAAAATCATGTTGAACTCTGGCCTATGTATTTTCTTGGTCACAGATTAGCAATCATTCACACCTTCTATTTATTTCCGATGACTACATTTTATAGTTGTAATAAACAGATGCCTCTGAAATGAATTTAAAACTAAACAAGACAAACAACGGAACCCTGTTGCAGATGATGCTTGCCCAAACATGCCTGCTTTCATTCTCACTGGATAGCTAAAGTTTTGTGACATACATTCAGCCAAACATAAAAAGCTGCAAGATCTTTAAGACTTTAACCACATGTAATCCAGAATGAGAAACTTTTCTCTTGATGCTACAATTGATACTGATAACACGTTGGAGAATTTTTGCCTAAGTGGTGAGTTAAAATTGTTTCTCATATCTAAGCCATATTGCAGAAGAAATATTGAGTCACCTTTTTTGCCCCTCTAACTTTTTCAGTTGTAATATTTTACCTTTTTTTCTTCTTTTTTCACATTTTTCATTATTGATTCAAGCTTATATGGGTTTTCTTGGTTATTGATTCTCAATACCTACACTAATTTTGTCACTGACCATTCTAGAGCCGTCCAAAAGATTGTGGTCTTATGTCTATGAACTTATCTATGCTAGTCCTATTAGCAAGATTAATTCTGTTGTGTATATATATTTGTGAATATATGCCAGACTGAAAGATTTGTCTAATCTAACTAATTATTCTCATTTTGATTCCACATTCACTGAACAGTCTTCTAGTTTGGATTTGGCTTCCATCATATATCTGTCTGCATAGGAAAGTGCCCTAATCATGTAAATGTAAGTATTCCCATTCCTGTGACCTCTCCATTTTGATTTTTTAAATATTAGAATTATGAGCTTAGTGACTGGGAATCATTCACAGTGAGATGGCTCTGTGTACAATGTGCTGGCAAACACAGCATTCCGAGCCTAGAACAAGGGAGACAACATGTTAGATTTTCACCAAGCACATTGATGAGGAAGTGTATATTCATATCAGAATATTTTTAAAAATAATACCAACTTATGGATAAAATATAAAATTCATATAAACTCATGATCTTAATGATCAGTCTTCCTAGGTGTCTCGCTAATGTCTGGCATCATAGAAATTCCACCTACAAAAAGCTTCAGGTAGAATAATCTGGTATATGATTGTAGCATCCTGCGATTAGTCTTTGAATTTATTTTGCATTCAATAGAATTAAGCCTTTTGGAGATGATCCCATGTTTTGGAATAAATAAAGAAGGCAAGACGAACTCAGAATATATTCTCTTTGCCAGAAATCAAAAATGATTTTACACTTTTCTGAGCAGTATCTTAAAAGACAGGAGTTAGTTAAATGTGGTTTCCAAAAGATAAGTTGTAATAATGTATGCATCAATAAATGAATTTTAATTCTAATTAATAAAATTGAGTTGAACCTATGAAAAAACATGAGTTTATAATTATATAAAATATGAAAAATTTGAAGTAAACTTCAGAGTATAAAAACTCAATACAGTTGGAGGCAATGCCACACATCTACAACCATCTAATGTTTGACAAACCTCACAAAAACAAGCAATGGGGAAAGGATTCCCTGTTTAATAACTGGTGTTGGGAAAACTGGATAACAGTGTGCAGAAAGCAGAAACTGGGCCCCTTCCTGACACCTTATATAAAAATTAACTCCAGATGGGTTAAAGACTTAAACAGAAGACCTAACACCATAAAAACCCTAGAAGAAAACCTAAGCAAAACCATTCAGGACATAGGCATAGGCAAGGATTTCGTGACTGAAACACCGAAAGCATTGGCAACAAAAGCCAAAATAGACAAATGGGACCTGCTTAGACTTCAGAGCTTCTGCACAGCAAAAGAAACAATCATTAGAGTGAAATGGCAAACAACAAAATGGGAAAAAATTTTTGCCATCTACCCATCTGACAAAGGGCCAATATCCAGGATCTACAAAGAACTAAAACAGATTTACAAGAAAAAAACAAACCCATCCAAAAGTGGGCAAAGGATATGAACAGACACTTTTCAAAAGAAGACATATATGAGGCCAACAAACATATGAAAAAATGCTCATCATCACTGGTCATTAGAGAAATGCAAATCAAAACTCCATTGAGATTTCATCTCACGCCAGTTAGAATGGTGATCACTAAAAAATCTGGAGACAACAGATGCTGGAGAGGATGTCGAGAAATAGGAACACTTTTACACTGTTAATGGGAGTGTAAACTAGTTCAACCATTGTGGAAGACAGTGTGGTGCTTCCTCCAGGACCTAGAAATAGAAATTCCATTTGACCCAGCAATCCCATTATTGGGTATATACCCAAAGAATTATAAATTGTTCTGTTATAAATGCACATGCACACAGATGTTCACTGTGGCACTGTTTACAATAGCAAAGACCTGGAACCAACCCAAATGCCCATGGACATTTGGAAAATGTGGAACATATACACCATGGAATACTATACAGCTATAAAAAAAAAGATGAGTTTGTGTCCTTTGTAGGGACATAGATGAATCTGGAAACCATAATTCTCAGCAAACTGACACAAGAACAGAAAATCAAACACTGCATGTTCTCACTCATAGGTAGGTGTTGAACACTGAGAACACATGGACACAGGGAGGGGAGCATCACACACTGGGGTCTGTTGGGGGGGTGGGCCAAGGGAGGGACAGTGGGGAAGGGAAGGGATAACATGGGGAGAAATGCCTGATGTAGGTGACAGGGGGATGGAGGTAGCAAACCACATTGCCATGTGTGTACCTATGCAACAATCCTGCATGATCTGCACATGTACCCCAGAACCTAAAGTACAATTTAAAAAAAATGACAAAGGCCAAATAACCATATAAATCAATTTTTTGTTTTGAGAAGTATGTCATGCAACTATAATAAAATAAACTTTAAAACTTGGGTGAAAGAAAAAAGAAAAGTCAATACAAAAGCAGAACAAATACATTAAACCATAAGTAATTAATTAAGTACGTGGATACTTAGATCATTTAAATAACATACAATATTTTAAAATTATGATATTTTCTATGTTTCAGCAAAAAAAGGTGATTTAAATAATCAATAAGCCATATAGTATGCCACAACATGCAATAAAATAATCAATTACCTGTATAATCTCAGAAGAAAGTTGTCAACATAAATTCAGTCACTAATATCCTCAAGTATAAAGCTTCTGAATATCCCTAATAATTATAAAACAATAGTCAAGTAAATTGTAAAATGAGGTGGACTACTCTTTAGCCAATATTTCATTGATATGAATGTAAAGATGAGTCAGCCCCAGATCCTAAAACAAGGCATAAACTTGGAAAGTATCATTTATCTAGTAAGTGAACTTTTGTTTGAGAAGCATCCAAGACCAATAAACACTGACCCACGTTTCAATCTACTTAGAAGTTGTAAACAGATCCCTTGACATAACTAAGAATGAATAGGTCAATGAAACAGAATCTGCAGTATCAGCTAGTTTGAGATTACATTCTGTTTGATCTGGGGATTGATAAAATTAGTGGACATAAATGAATAAAACTGTAACCTCAGGGGTATATAAAATCATATTAGTATAGAGAAAATAATGAAACAACCCACAGAATTGATATTTTGAAGGAGGTACTCTAAAAATTTTTGAATTAACTATTTTTTGTGTTTTAAGGCATTTGGAGTATGTAAAATAAGTAGATATATTAGACTTTTGACTTCATTAAAGTGCTTTGAGATTTTTCTAATTTAGCATTCAATATCTAAATATTTAAGGGCTTTTAATTCACAAAGTTGATACTTAAGTATATTAATTATACTAGCACAGTTAACATTGCTCATTAGATGCACGGTGTAAACAAAGGATGCACAGAGGGGAATATCCTTCTTGAGCTATAGAGCCTCTTAGTCTCCTAAGACTCTATACTGAGGGCACTAACCTTGATAAATCAATGCCTAAGCGGTCTTCATAACACATGGAGCTGCTTTTGGACCACCCGTCTCTCTGGATCATGAGGTAGGTGGGATGAGGAAATACAATTTAGTCCTATAGTTAAATAAATTAAATTTATCTCTTGAACATAAGGATTTTTCTTATATCATTCTTTCAAGTAAAGTTTTCTTTCATTTTTATTAATTTATTTATTATTATACTTTAAGCTCTGGGATACATGTGCAGAATGTGTAGGTCTGTTATATAGGTATACACATGCCATGGTGGTTTGCTGCATCCATCACCCCATCAACTACATTAGGTATTAGGAGAAATACCTCAAGCAAAGTTTTATTTGCATTTTTATCCAACTCAATGTGATTATCATTTATTTCCTAACCACAGAGACTAGTAAATTATGAGCTTTTACTCTTCTCTTCTCAGTGACCTAGAAAGAGCAAAATTTGAAATCAAAATTCCCTAAATTCCTTGTGCCTTCCAAGGAATGTTAAGTCCAGCCTTTTGTTTGGTCCCTAGGACAATTTCCTGTGACCCTGTGTTCACCAGAAACAAAATTGGTTATTGTTAGATAAATTTGTTAGATAAATCCAGTAAAAATAAACTACGTATATTGTCTGGAACACATTATTAGCTCCACTCTTGTTTCTCTCTTCGTTGTGTAAGTTTTCCCACTTGAAGTTCTTCATTTCTTCATGAAATCTTCCGTGCCTAACTCAACTCTTCCCTTTTGTTTTAACTTCTAAAAAGTAGTACAGGAGCTTTTAGAAACAGATTATCTTGAGGGCAAGTACTATTTCTCCTGCTTCTCCAGTTCATCCTACACTCCCTTCACCCAAGATAGTGTGTTGGTTAGTAAGTAAGCCACTGAGTCTCCATTCAAGGCCTACCCTTTTGTATTCTGCCTAACCATACGAGAGCAGACATGGCACCAACCACACTTCTTTTCCTGCTGTGTTCTGCAGATAGGCCTGCCAGTTGCCCACAGATGACTCCACAGAGAGGGGTGATAGGGTCAAAATGGAAGTCTTGAGAAAGGAGAAGGAACTTGCACTGGCTGGTTTTGTTTTCTGTTTGTTAGTGTCACCAGCAATATTTCTTCACCCTGGTCACAGTAATGTATCCCACTTCCAATTTTCTTCCTATGCTCCAAGGATCAGCTTCATTTCACTATCTCAGAGAGGCAAGTTCTGGCTATCAGTGACCTCAAATGTTTCAAGTGTCAGACTCAGCCAGGAAAAGTCTGTTCTTAGGGTTCTGCTGGGCCCTCTTCGGGTTCCTAAAGGCTAGCAGCTGGAAAGGACTCCTTCAGAAATCTGTGTCACAGATTGTCAGGTGCGAGTAACTCTGATATTTTCTCATTTTGTCTCTACCCTTAGAGTTGGTAGTTTCTTTCTTCAGTTGTTATCTCTATGAAAAAACTCTTAAGAAAATTTTTTAAAAAGTGGAAGGTGATCCAAAAAAGTAATGAATGTAGGCTGAGATTTTACAGCCTGCACAAAAAAAAGAGGTATTCATAGTGTATCTCCCCTGAACCTAAATACAAGCTTCAGAAACTTAATATATAGGGAGCAAATGAGCAATGACCTGGTATCACCCCCACGGACACAAGGCAGCTAATACTATTATCTTTTTAAAGATAAGTGGGACATGAAGAGACCTGAATTTCTGTAGAAAGTGTTCCTTTTCTGCCTTTTCAGTTTTCCAGTACTTGTTTATATAACTGTCTACATTAAATTTTATATCTTAAAGTAACTCGTGTGTTTTCTCTAACCTGCCTGTACCCTAATTGATATACTCAGTATCTGGAATATTGCAGGGAACCAATACATGTGTTGCCCCAAACATCTCAACTTCCAGGGACTTCATGATTTGTTGAATCAAAGTTTTACTTAATTCTGGAGACTTCAGTCATGCGAAGTCCTGAGGAAAAATGAAAGTTTACTGGGAAGGGTTGCCACATAAAATCTATAGGCATTTAAAGAAAAAAAGTTTTAAAGTTTTGGAATTCAAGCTCAAAACTTTAGCACAAGACTGAAATTATACAAAATATCAATTACATACTCATTGATAAGGGATCTGAGTACATTCATGCTCACTCTGCCAATGAGGTAAGCAGCACTCGTACATGTAGCCATCCAAAAACTTTTCAGGGTCAAGTGAGTCAGTTGTGGTAGGAAGAAATCCACAATCCAGGAATCCTTCTTTATCAAAGTGAAGATAATGCTTGGGCATGTTCCTATTTGGAGACATTCCCACCACAACTAATATGGACTTTTATGTAAATGAGTGGACAATTTTTATGTATTATCTCACTTAATATTGGTGAAAACTCTTTCAAGCTTAAGTATTATAAACATCTTATAGATAAGGAAAGTGTATCTCAAATTGATGCAGCAAAGTGACCTGAAATCCACAGTTAGGAAGTGCGAGAACCGGAAGTTCAACTCATGCCTGTCTTATTCCCATTTTTTCAGTTGGCACCATTCTGGGAGTAGGTTTGGGAGTAGGAATCATAGAGGAATGGTTGTCTACCCCTATCTAGAGAAGAAACTAGCTGTTTGGTAAACTCTGCCCTGAGGAATGAACGAGCACAAAGTCATTTGGATTAAGAAAAGAAATGATGAACAGTGAATACTGTAATTTCGAAAGATTCTCTCATTGTTCTTCCCACTGGGCAAAATAGTATAAAAATCAGCAGTGTCTTTGCTTTTAGAACAGCTGGTATTCAAATTCCATTCTTCCACTGTATATGTCTTATCTTAGGGAAGTCACCTCATATCTGTAAACCTTTGTTTTCTAACACCACTCTACATTATTGTTTTTAAGGAATAAACATGATATATGATGGATAAGTGTTAAATATATTGACTTTTTTAATTCTTTTATATTTCTATTTTCTGTATTTATTACTGTTGTGTTCCTGCAGTGACCAACACAATTAATATATCTAAAATTAAATGAACTTTTGAATCTGTCTAAACCAAGGCTAAAGAGAGGGGTTTTGAGCATATTTTGTAAAATCCTCTGAAAAACTGGATAAAGAAACACTCAAAAGTATAAAAAATCAGGAGCAGATTCAAAATGGCAATAGATGTTGGCTGAGTCCTGTATAAAGGAAGAGATGTTTGTGGTCTTCTTTGATCCTAAAGATTTCAGGACCTTAATATGCAAGAATTAATGAGCAATGACCTGGCAACCCCTTGACTGGATACACCCTGCCTATTACTTTTTTTTTTTTTCCATAGATGAGAAAACAGATTCAGGGCGGCCTATATCCCATAGCTAGTGAAGGTTAGAATGCCAAGTTAGGCCCAATTTTTCTGATTCCAGGTTAAATGTTCTTTCCAATATCATGCAGCTTTATAAATCTATTTATTTTCCTATTATTCTACAACTGAGTTTTCCTATTTTGATAAGATGAAAATATCTGCCTTTTATTATAGAAATTAAGAAGCAGTAAGAAGACTACACACTACCAATATATCTCTTTCACGTCATCTCTGCCAGAGTTTACAATTTAAAGAGAAAACTGTCAGAGTGTTCTTACTTGCCAAGAGTAAAAGTGATCTCCAAATGCAAACTCCACATAATATGCACTTTGGATGTTCTTTGTCAAGCAATCTTATTTTCAGGAACATAATTGCTTTGTTCAATCAAAGTGTCTCCAACTGCTGTGGGTTAGAGGCCTCATGATTTAGTTTCTATCAAAGCAATTCTGCCCCAAGTGGAGAAACTTGTCTGATTTAAATGAATATCAACAAAAATGATGATTTTACACTTTTCAGGGAAGCAATAGCCCCAACAGCTCTTGTGTTTCCAGGGACCTTAAGGGAGGCTAACAGATTTATGTTCTCATTATTGCCTGAAGCAATAACTCTTCCAATAGATAATTTTTATGATGTGGGACCACAAAACATATGGGAATAAACGTTCTTGAACAAAGGAACTGGCTGTCAGGGTTTTCAAATACAGCAGTTACTAAAACAATAGATGATTTTCACACACACACACAAAAAAGAATTTCTTTCTCCTTAGCTTTTCCCCCATCATCTACCATTAACTCCATCAGAAACACTCATCTCTCTAAATGGTAGAAAGTGTTATACAGTCAATTGGTAAACATTAATACAAGCCTGAAATACCACATTCATTTAATATTCTAATAATATTAGATAAGAGTTTGATATTTACAATATAATATTAGACACTATTTTAATAGTCTTTTCTGTTGCCAAAAAGGAATACTGACATTGGATAATTTATAAAGACAAGAGGTTTATTGGCTCACAGTTCTGCAGGCTATACAAGAATGGAACCCATATGCGCTCCTTGTAAAGACTTCAGGAAGTTTATAACCACAGTGGAAGGCAAAATGGGAGCCAGCATATGACATGGTGAGACAGCAAGTGTGGGGGTGAAGCGTCACTCTTTTAAACAACCAGATCTCATGTGAATTATCAGAGCCAGAACACACTCATTACCATGGGGAAAGATACCAGGTCATTTCTGAGGGATCCCCCACCGTGACCAAAACACCCCCGACTAGGCCCACTTCCTAGGTTGGAGGTCACAGTTCAACATGAGATTTGGAGGGAATGAAACATTTTTTGATATGGTTTAACATGTTAAAAATAACATATAATAAGACTAATAATAATCTATCTTCAATGAACCACTAAGAAGTTACAGGAGATGTGTCTTCTTACTAGCAGATGTATTTAAACAGAAATTAAATGTCCATGAGTGGGAGTGATTTTGGAATCAAAATAACTTAAAGGTTTTGAAAGAGATTTATGTATCAGATAAGGACAATACTAAAAATAATAGTAGCCATTCATGGAAACTAAAGGAATGAAAAGACTTTAGGGACCCATGAAAATTAAACACATAAAAAGAAGAAAACAAACTTGTCTGATATCTGCTCTGGCGGGCTATTTTGCCAGTTGCTTTGCAGCTTCCTCCAATTTATAAATTTAAAACTTGACTGCTTGAATAGGAATAGAATAGAATTTGGCATTGAAAGAAGATCCACCTGATTTTAAAGAAGTTTTTATTTCAAGTGCTTATTCCTAACCATACGTAATAAGCCTCAATAAGCCAAAAACATTTTATGCTTTGCCTACAATAGATTGTAATAAGAGTAAACACATGTTTTAAATTTAGTTTTAGAAACAACAAAAATTATTTGTGGATTTACTGTAATTTTATGACATAATTATCCTTATATGAGCAATTTCCTCAGCCCTACTTCCTTCCAGACCCTCTCAATCACATCACCTTACTTGATGACCCTATACCAGTTATCACTATATGAAATTATCTTTATTTCATTGCATATTCAATCCTGTCTCCCCACCTCTAATATATAATTTCTGAGAGATACATACTTCTCTTTTTGCTCACTACGACATCTCCAACACTCTGAATACTACCTGGCAAAGAGTAGAGCCCTAATAAATATTTGCTAAATTGAATTTAGTCTTACCACAACAGCAATAACAATGCAGGTTTCTAATATGAAACTATAATTGCTTATAAATGCACAGTAGAAAGAGGGTATTTTTGAAGTCAGAGGGTTTACTTAGCACCTCCCAATCTATTGCCCCTTCAATGTGAGGCAGATGGTGTTATCATTCTGGGTTTATGGAGGATAATAAGATAACTGGAGAACACAGAAAATTTAACAAAATACATAAAAAACAGAGATGCAACCAAAACTCCTATTTTGAGTGTGAGTAATATGAGAGCCCTTTTATTGTATTTTTTCTATGATTGCCCCATATGTTGCATAGGAAGTAGACTAAAAAATAATACACAAACAGATTATAAAGGAAATGATGAGAGTAGTCAAATGGCAGTGGGGAGTACATTTTAGAAAGTATTGAAAAATAAGGTTGAACAGCAAAGTAGATATAATGAACTATAAATATGGAGATAAAATAATTAGGATATTATGCAAAGATATATTTTATTCTATTAAGAGTTTTTGATGCGGGAATCTTGGTATTTACGTAATTTTACAGGGCAAATATGATCTGCTGAAAAATGAGAACTAAGGCAATCTAGTTTTTTTGTCTTGATGAAAGCTAGCATAGTGGTGTGTATGTGTGTCTGTCTGTCTGTGTGAGAATGCATTAAGTGTCCCCAGGAAGGGTATAATAAGAAACATAAGGTGTTGCAGGTGTCATGACAAATGACTGCAAACACAGTCGTGGCATAAAAGCAGGAGTTATTTATTTTTTATGTTTTACCAATATGAAAACAAACAATTAAGAATATCATTATATCAACTTTGGAGAAGAGAATGACAATTGTATTTTTGATACTAATATTTATAAAGTATATTTGAATGTGGTCCAGGTCAGAGCTTTTCAGCTGTGTGCCAAGTACAGAATGTTTTTGCTTCAACAAACAGCAATTCAAACAAAATAGTCCCAAACCTGTAGTATCAGTAACTTTCTGGAAGCAAAATTCAAATTACAGTGCTGATAGAATCTATAAAGAAGCTAAGTGTTAAACATTAACTTCAAAATACACACACACACATTTTAAATTGCATTACTGTAATCTAATTATTTTAATAGAAGCAAAACTAATTATACATAATTAGTTACAACCTTCAGGTTAAAAATATTGATGCAAAAACTGAAGCTATGTAAAGGCATAGTATAATATTTTAATTATATCCACAAATGCATTTAAATTAGATATTCCATTTTATCCACAAGGCAGTTTTCTTTGTATCTGAGCCCAAGTAATACAATCTGGCCTGTTAAAAAAAAATTAAAACTAAAGTATCTATTGACAAAATGAAGTGGTGATTGAAAACCACCCAAATTTATTCAGATCTATTCTAATTCAATTTATTCAATTCATTGGGGAAGAAAAGTCAAGCTGCTTGTCTGATGTCTTGGAGAAAAATAAAAAGGAAACCTATTGATTGACATAATTATTTTTGAGATCTATTAATAGCTATGTTTTGATGAAAACATGTAAATATTCTTATTTTCATATTTAAGGATACCTTAGTGTATGGAAAGAGCATTGATTGTATCAGGCATCTAGTTTCAAAGGACAACAAAGTACAGCAAATACACTAGTTCCTTCTGAAAGCATGAATAGTGATCTCATAATCCAAGTATTTCGCAATTTATTGAAAAGAAGTAGTAAATACACATTAGACTTGGGCTTGGGTTAAAGTAAAAGACCTGTCCTCAATCTTATTCTTCAAATCTATGGGATTATGAATGGATCCTGCTCTGCATATTGTAAAGCACTTTAAATTGTATATGATTGCAATAATCTGTTGCCACCATGTGGCAGTCTCTGGATTAGGTCATGTCACCTCCACTCAACATTCTGAGTCTTGGTTTCATCGCCTTCCTGGCCAGGAATTCCAGGGACTTTTCCACACATCTTTCAGGGACTCAGTAAGTGTTCAATCTACCTATTCCAGGGAGATTAGTCCAGGGTAGTATAAGGAATTTTACAACATACTCTTGCCTTCCAGCTTAATGGAAAGAAGTCATCTCTCTTGCCTTGGCAGGGTATCAAAGTAGCCTCCCTTTCCCTGCCCCAAGTTAGGAATGACTTCAAACATTTGAAAAAATGTCAAGAGCCAGATGCCAAAACAATATATCCAAATTGTCACCTTGTACAAGGGAATACTATAGTACTGGGCAGATTACTGTGGGACATATGATGCTATTTTCTCCTGCTCCTTTCATTTCTACCAACAAGCATAAGATTATAGGACAGATTCTACACGAAATACCAATAATTGTAGGTTTACTGCAAAATGGATCCAGACCAGAATATCTAATTTATGAGTACAACAACTAATGTTTAGTAAGAAATGAAGAAGATTTTGATGAAATAAAACTAAAAGAAAAAAAATTTAAACATTTGCCACAGTCCAAAATAGCAAATTCTTGGGAAGTATGAAATTTTCAGACCAAATACACATGAAACTATCATGAAATACCTCAGTATATGCTGCATCCTCCTTTGTCTAACTCTTAAGCACCTTCTATTTTCAACAGCTTGCCTAACCATGTAACATACCTCTGAAACCAACATATTGTATAAAGAGGGTGATAAAATGTATATTTTATTATAAAATATTTTCACTATTAAATTTTTCTTAAAGAAACATGGAAATTAAAGCAAAATATATATTTTAAAATACATTATATTTATCTAATACTAAGATTATTTTTAAAATATATTTATATATTTCAATTTCTTGGTTATATCTGTTGTTAATATTATGTAATTTGGGGGGAGGTAAAAAAGATGCCTTTTAATAAGATAGTTTTATTAATTAAAATTTTGTCATAAACTTTCTTGCAATCTTTATTAACATTGCATTTTATAGTTCTTTCACTTCTTTACATGGTTTTAGGATCCTTCAACTTATTTACATGATTTTAGGATATATGTTTAAATATTAATATTATATTTCTTAATATTAATATTAATTAAATTAATATTAATTAAAAGTTAAT
Source organism: Alouatta palliata (assembly GCA_004027835.1). Taxonomy (NCBI): domain Eukaryota; kingdom Metazoa; phylum Chordata; class Mammalia; order Primates; family Atelidae; genus Alouatta; species Alouatta palliata. The sequence goes on from PVKV010002536.1 coordinate 79,669, forward strand.
TAAATTTAATATTAATTAAAAGTTACATAAATATAACTTTTAATTGAGAAATATTTTTTCAGTCGGTGCTGATCTACACAGTCAATGCAAAGCAAATTCTCCTCTATATTCTAATTTTTACATTTTTGCCAACTGAAATGTGTTAATACATTAGCTGAAATATATTCACATTATTGTCTTTTTGCCTTTATTTTAAGAACTTTTTCATACTATTGTATTCACAAGAAAAAGTTATCATACATTTTCTTTTTTGCAATTGTTTTAAAGACCTGCCAAATTTAAATGCTGTGAAGTTGTAGAGATGTCTATCTTTATTTCATTCAGTAGCAAGTATAAGCACATTCAATTAAAATAGATTCTCCAATTTGAAAAATCTTTCTCTCATTTATATATTTCAAAATTCAATTATAAAACTACAATAAGTGTGTTATAACTATTTAATAACTAATTCACATTTTCAGTTCCTCCTTTGCTTTTGTATAGACTAACTTATTATTTCATCATTATTTTGCTAATTTTGTCCTCAATAAATACAATTCACTGAAAGTTGAAAAGCTGGAGCTTTTGGGTCTCCATTCACTAACTATCTTGGTTAAAAACCTCCAACTGATTTTGTTCAAAATACCAACAAAATTACAACCTACTCTTTAAAGAACATATTTGTATATATTGAAAAGAGAAGTGAAGAAATATAACACACACTACCACAATGAAGTATGCTTTTTCTAATCAACGTAAGTTTTGTTATTGAAATTTTGAAGTTACTGTTTATATGTGAGAATATTTTTAAGTTTTGGCATCCTTAAATATTTTTAAGTTTATACTGTTGCAAATATGGCAGCTCGATTGAATAAATTAATAAATTATTTGCGCTTCACAGCCAATTATGAGTACATATCTGTTCCTTCGGTTTCTCATTTTAATAATTTAGTTACTCATGGAATCTGATTCTCTAGTGTTGAAGTGAAATAAAATGAAACAAATCTCTGAAAAAAAAAATGTTTTAAGAAGAAAGAATCACACACAATTCAGGGACTACATGACGTCAGGGGGGTCTTTGATACATTCAAAGAAAAAAGCAAAAGTTGAAGTTTTTATTAAAAAAGAGAAAGGTGATATATTGCTTTTTGAGAAAGTTCATCGGCACTGTTAAGGTTCTAGAGAGCAGGAAAGTTTTGATTGGTGAGTGATAGTTGAGTAAAATTAATATTAGAGTTGCAGCAGATTACATCAGTAGCCATTAGATAAAACTGGTTTCAGATTACAGCAGGCAGGTTGAGCAGACAGACTTGCTGAAAATTACACTTTTTTGGAGCAATGTTATGTGCCTTGAGAATTTCTTCCCCTGACTTCATGACTGTGCTTTGACAGGAGTGACACAATTCATGTGATCAACTTTCTCACCAGGTTTTCTAATAGTTTACTAACGCTCAAATACGTTTTTATATGAAATATCACTGCAAAAACAAATTATTTATTCTCTTGTTTAACTTTTTAACTAAATTTATTAAATAACTCAAGGTAATCAGCTTAATCAGATGTTTAACTCTGGATAGAATAAACTTCCAAAACCTAATCCTATACCTAGATGAAAATTTGAATCATTACTGGAAACAAATCAGCTGATTTTCTATTTGAAGCCTCAGATTTTACCGATATAAAACTGACATTATTTAACTATATGTTCTTCTGCAAGTAGAACTAATGCATTACGAGATATTGCCACAATTTCCATATACGCACAATAATATTGGAAACAAAAGTAAGCCAATTAATTCTGAAAAACAATCATCTGAAGTAATCGAAAGCCATGCTTCACAGAGTGAGGTGTAAATCATCTTCTGACATAGCCTGTATTAAATTGATGCCTTTAGGCTTAATCTTCTAAAATAAAAACAAGCTGCAAAAGTAGATGTTAATGCTTCTTGTGTAGTGATATGTCTTCTGGCATTCATGTGGTTGTTGATATTATTACAGCCCCCATGCGAGATATTCAGGGCCAGAAATATTTTTCTCAAGTTCTATTTTATTAACAATTTCTTGAGAAATTAAAGGCTTCATCAATTCTTACACAAGTTCATTTTTCCTTTTATTAAGTTCATTGCTGCTGAAATGAGTTATATTAAAACATGATTTTATAGTTTAGGATTTGAGGGACAGAGATGTTAAGTAATTTATTCAAAAAACTCAGTGAATCAGGAATAGAGTCCATGTACAAATCTATGCAGTGCAACTTCAGACTCCCTGGTCTTAATCACCATTCCTCAGAAATTAAGAGAAAAATACAGTAGTCTTTCTTAACCATGGGCAATACATTCTAAAGATATCCAGTAGATTCCTGAAACATAGCATATATAGTATTGAATCTTATATATTACTATGTTTTTCTTATACATACATAGCTATGATAAAGATTAATTTATAAATTAGATATAGTAGGAAATTAATAATTAATAATAAAACAGAAAAATTATAAGAATATACTCTAATAAAAATTATATGAATGTGGTCTCTCTCTTTCTCAAAATATCTTAATATTTTTGGGCCAGAATTGACTGTGAATAACTGAAACCATAGAAAGTGAACCTGTTGATAAAGGGGGACTATTATATATGCAAATATATACCTCAAACATTATGTAGATTCCTATAAATATAATTGTAGACTTCACCATTATCTTGCCTTACAGAGCACTGAAGAGAATCAGAATTGCTGAGAATAGCTCTTACATGACCTTGGCTGTTTCTTCTTCTGTCTGATTTATTCTAATCATCTAGACTTCACTCTGAATCATTTATTTTACCATTAAATTATTGACCATATAGGCATTTATTGTTTCTGGTCTCTATGCTAATACTGTCAAATTAAATGCTAAAATAATTTCTATAAATATGACATTTCAAGATAGACATTGTAGGTAAAATACAAATTACTAGAAAATGATATTTGCAATGCACTTATTAATTATGAAGTACTCACAGAATCATGTGCACACGCATACCTGCCTTCCTGTTCATAACTATCATGTCTCAAAGTGCAAAGTAACATTCCCCATGAAGCAGGAACTTTCACGATTATTTGGATGAATAATCTCTCAAAAGTTCCAATTCCATATTTCTGGTCTAACATCCTAGAAGCTTATTTAACTAACAATAATATTTTTTCGACCTAGAAAATCAATTTTACCTATAAATATTTGATTAGAATCTAGATATATTTCATTCTAGTGGGAATATGTCACTTTGAAATTTTAATTTGGACCTATTCAAATGCTCTGTCTTATTTCCATCATATTTATTTTTCTAGAAAACACACACAAATTTAGGTTTTCCTATACATGTATTATTTTTCCTCTATTTTATTTTTCTTTCAATTCTAATACATTAGAATCAATTCAGCATTCCATGAAGCACCAAATATATACTGCTATTTTATTCCTGGCAATATAATAATTGTTACTTTTGTCTAAAAAGAACTAACCAATATAGCATAGGATCTAGCACACTGTAGGTACTCTTATTTATGGAATAAATAAATTAATTAATAAAAATAAGACTACATATATTACATTTATGCCCATAATGATTTCTAATTCATGAACTAAAGAGCTCTTACTCTCCTGAAATTGTGACATAAGCATCTTCCGTGATTATGCAAAACTTCCCTTTTGCTTGTTTCGGTATTTTCTCCTAAATCTTCACAAATAAAGAACATTTTAAAAAAATATTATCACCCATATGGTTACATAATGTATTTTAATGTATGTATGACACATATTTGGTAGTCCAATGTAAATATAAACAAGATAAAAATCAACAAGGTGAAGCCATCTAAAATGACTTTACTCTTCTCCTATTAAAGTAAAGCTGTCCTTTGAAAACTACTATAAGAATACTTTAGAGAAAAATAATAACTACCACCAGTCAGATGCACAAGGATTCTAATAGAAAATATCATTTTGATATAGATCAGAGATATCAGAGTTCATTGTTGATTACCGAGGGAAAAAAAAAACAAAACTGTGTTTAAGGATTTTATTTAATGATTACTGCTTGTACTATGTTGTAATTAGGAAAGAGAGAAACTTTCTCTTTAGTTTCCTTTTTCCAGTATACAGAACTTGTTCCTGTGGTTCTATGATGGTATTTCAGGAAGTCTATAAAAAAATGAAATATTGTCTGCCAGTAAAGAATCAAACTGCCTAAAGGCGTTCACAGCTTTTAATCTACATTTTGTTTGGGATATCACTATTCAGAAAACTTCTAAACAGATGTCGTTAAGTGTTGTTGGCTGAAGATAAAGACGTATGTTGAGTTCACTTTATAATTTCTCATAGCGCATAGAATAGTAACCCAGTGCATAGCAGTTGGTAGTACTTGGTAATTTTACACTAAGATGCTGAATCAATAAATGAAGGAGTTACACATTATGTGGCAGAATTATTTAAGATCCTGAAAAAGACATCAACCGTTGTCATTTTTTGTGTCATATCTGAATACTTCCCTACATTCATCCCTCCCCAGTTTCACTTCTGGTCAGTCACTGGAGTAGCAACTCTGCAACAAATATGATCCCTTTGCTTTGATCCACTTACTTATTCAAAGGGCTAGCAGGGCAAAGCTGAGTCTTAGTAAGGTAACTTTAAAAAGACAGAACAAACACTCAAGTGCCAGCCCCATGTTACCACCTAATTTAGAGAATTTATTTAACCTCTCAGAGCCTTAGTTTTCTGATCTGTTCAATCTGAAATACAGTATGATGTATTTCTGATCAAAGATTTCTGTGAGATATCTAAGGATATAAGTTAAATGAAAATGTTTTAAAGTTTGTAAGGTGTGAGGAAAATGTAAATAATTTGTATGACAGAAAGATGAAACTGAATGCTCAGTATTTTTACCTGGGTCTTTCCTAATTTCCCTACTCTGAAGCTGTTGATCTTGTGGCACTTAGAACTAACAATCTAAGTTTCTAATAGCAAAACAATGACAATACTGGTGGACATAAAGTGCTTACTATTTAATGAACATTGGCTAAATACATTTAAATCTTATAAGAATTATATGAGGTCATACTTTCTGCATAATATAGATGAGGGAATTGAAGCCTAGAGAGACTTAGCAACTTGTCCAAAGACAAACTATTATTATGTGAGGGAGCCCATATTCATAAATAGGGATGACTGACCTCAAGGCCTATATGCTTAACTCATTAGCTACCATACCTGCTCCCATCACATCTGAATGCACATCTTCCTTTACCCTTGATTCTGCACCTGTCAATATGAAAATGTGAAGTGAGAAAGATGTCTGGCGTCCTCATTTGAGGAATTTAGAACCTAGATAGGTCCGGGTGTGGTGGCTCACTCTGTAATCCCAGCACTTTGGGAGGCTGAGGTGGGCGGATCACAAGGTCAGGAGATCGAGACCATCCTGGCCAACATGATCTCTACTAAAAATACAAAAATTAGCCAGGAGCGGGTGGTTTGTTCCTGTAACCTCAGCTGCTTGGGAGGCTGAGGCAGGAGAATCACTTGAACCTGGGAGGCAGAGGTTGCAGTGAGCCCAGATCATGCCACTGCAATCTAGTCTGGAAACAGAGCAAAACTCCATCTCAGACAACAACAACAAAACCTAGCGAGAAATTAGAGAGAGATGAAAATCGGGACATAAATTCAATGTAAAACAGAGGTCAGACTTGAAAGGCCTTATCTGTTTAATGGCAGCACTTTAAGAAGTGGAAAGTCCCTTCTCACACAGAATAATCTTTGCAAATTCAATTCAGTTATATCAATGTGATTATAAACTGTGTAATGACTTATAGAAATTAAAAGTTAGGATCAAACTAATTGATCTGTGCTCTGATGACCAGAGCCTATTCTACAAGGATGGGCACAAATTTTATTTTTATGTAAGTTATCTCAAATGCAGTCCTTTCTCCTAAATTATATAAACCTGGCATTTGCCCATGTGCGTTATTTCCTGGGCAGCAAGAACCTTGGCAAGCCCAATGCGAATCCAAAAGTGGATATGAGGAAAATGAAGGGCAAGTATTAGGGACAGAAGTGATTTCCATTTTTAATTTCAGAAATTGACAAATGCATTGAATATGATGTCTATTTGGTGTGATTTAAAAGAAAAGTTTGAAATTAGAACCAGAAATGATTAAGCTTGACTACTGGTTGTCCATATTGTTTTCATTCTTTCAACAAGTATTAATTGAGAGCCTCCTATATGCTAGGCACTAGAATAAGGCTCCAGGAAATTAAAAAAAAAATGGGTCTCTCATTAAAACAGTTCACAGTGAGTCTACAGACAGGATATGTAAAGTCAAATAAATGTCAATACTAGAGCAAGACAACAGTGGAGGTAAGGGAAGATGGAGCATTGTAAAGAGAGTTATCATTTGACTTTAGTAGAGTAGGCTTCTGAGGACACACAATGTTTCAGAAACTCAACTTCATAGTAAATCAGAATGATTATATACATTTAGCAGGGCCATTATAGGGAATAAGTGCAACAACATACATAATAACTCATCTTGGTGGTTTACATTATTATGTTATTTTTGTATGAGTATTTTACAAGTATAAAACCAAGAATTAACTCTTACTTTTCAAAATCTATTCTGCGGCTGTCTTTTTTTTAATATCAGTCAGTCTCATTTTGTGATCATAATTGCTGTTCACCAGACTGTGAGGATCAAAGCCTGGAACTCCCCAGGAATGGCAGAGTAACATTCAGGACACTACATCTCAAATAAAAACGTACGTTTCATTCTTGATATATAAGTCCAATTAATCTATTTATATTTTGCCTACCACATACACAAAAAAGGTACCTGAGTTAGATAAGGGCATAAGAACCTGCCCATATACTCTTGACTCAATTACACTCACCCTCCTTTCTCCACTGTCACCCCAATCCACAGGCTCTTGTCTCTGTATTAAGTTTTTTGGAGTTGTTTTGATTTTTGCTCTTTTGTTTTCCTAGACTCGTTTTTTGTAAAATGTGTGTGGTGTTGTACCTACAGCTGTTTGTCCTGAGTTCCCCAGAACATGAAGAATTTATGAGAAGTGTTTTTATTTTAAAAGAAATCTGAATATTGCTAAAGTTAAACAGAAATAGATCAAGAGCATGCTTCTGACTTTAAATGTTCTCTTCCCATCCATTTTACAGGAATGGAGAGCCCTTCTACTTTTTAACCATATAATTTAATACCAAAAAAAGCCAAAACAATTATAAATGTAAAACTTGATGAGTTTTCAGACAGTGAACAAAGCCATGTAAACTTTATAAAGATCCAAAATAGAATATTGACAGCATCTCAGAAGTGCCTTATGCTCTTTACCAAAAGTAATCACTCTCTGGATGTCTAACGCCACAGATAAATTGCACTTGTATTTAAATATATAAAAAATGAGATTGTACAGTACATATACTCTTTTGTTTTTGGTATTTTTACTCAATATTATGTTTATGAGGTTTACCCATTTTGTTAAATGAAGTGTAATTATTTATTTGCTCCAATTAGTGCATGTTATTCCATTGTAAGAATGTATCAATAATTCAGTACTTTTACTGTTACTGGATATTTGTTATTTCCAGATTTTTTCTATTACACATAATGCCATCATGAATATTTTGTACATATGTTTTATTGCATATTTATGCATTATTGGGAATGTATCTAGAATTTGAATCAATAGGCTCTTTGTTACACAGATGCTCCTTGATTTATGAGGGTGTTACATGCAATAAATCCATGTAAATTTAAAATATCGTAAGTCAGAATTGCAATTGTAATACACTGATAAACCCATCGTGAAGTCAAACAGTTGCAAGTTGAACCATCATCAGTCCAGATTCTGATTGACTTACAATAGGTTACATCTCAATAAAACCATCATAAAGTCAAAAAAACCTAAGTCAAACAGTCATTAAGTTAGGGACCAGCCATACATATGTCCAGCTGTAGTAGGTCTTGCCAAATATTGTTTCAGAAGGGTTTTGCATTTCCACCAAGAGTGGATGAGAATTTCAGTTTTTTCTTATCCTCATCAACACTCAATATTTTCAGTCTTTCTAATTAGCCATTCTGGTGAGTGTAGAGTAGCATTGACTTATAGTTTTAATTTGCATTTCCAACTAACTAATGAAAATGATTCTTTTTTCAGTTGTTAACTTGCCACTGGGGTATCCCAATTTGTGATGACCGTGTTATGTAGCTTGCTTATTTTCTAATTTGGCTTATTGCTGTAAATAGGCAGAACAATGTGCCCTAAAAACATCCATACCCTTATCCCTGGAACCTGTAAATGTGTAAATATGATACCATATATAGAAAAGGGGGGCTTTACAGATATGGTTAAGGTTAAAAACCTTGAGAAAGGGAAATTATCCTAAGCAACTGAGGTGAGTTTAATCTATCACCCGAGACATTAAAAGTGGAACTGGAAGGCAGATAAGTTAGTCAAAGAAACATCAATGTGAGAGGGATTTGACTCTGCATTATTGATTCTGAGATATACCCCTAAAAGAACTGGGGAGATGCCTCAAGGAAGTAAGGGCAGTCCCCAGCTGATACTAATGGAATGGAGACCTCTGCCCTGCAACTGCATGGAACTCAATTCTACCAACATCTGAATGAGCAGGAAAAGGATGCATTCTTGGCACCTACAGAAAGAAATGCAGGCATGCTTACACTTTGATTTTAACACAGTCAGATTTGTACTAGACTTCTGACATGAAGAACTGCAGGATTGTAAATTGATGCTGTTTAAGCTACTAAGATTATGGTAAGTTGTTATGTTCAAAAACACCATACAACTATCATTTTATTATTGATTTACTCAAGTTCTTTGTTTATTGTGAATATGAATTAAATACTGTAATGACCATGTACTGTGATTTTTATTTTCTTCTCTTAATGAAGTCTTTTGGAAGGAGAAGCTGTTAATTTTAATGTAGTGCCATTTATTAATCTTTTCTGTAACTACTTATGTAGATTGTTTAAGATATATTTGGCTACTCTAAGCTTATTATTTTCTTTTTTTTCCTTCCAACTTTAATGTATGCCTGTTAGTCACATGAGTAAATTGCCTGTTGGAGCGGTTTGGTGTGCAAATGATTTTATCACTCAGATAGCGAGTATAGTACATGATAGGCAGTTTTTTGATCCTCACTCTCCATCATCAAATAGGCCCTGGTGTCCATTGTTCCTCTCTTTATGTCCATGTGTATTCAATGTTTATCTCTCACCTATAAGTGAAAACATGCAATATTTGACATTTTGTTTCTGTTGCAATTTGCTTATGATAATGGCCTCCAGCTGCCTCCATGTTGCTGCAAATAACACGATTTCATTCTTTTTTTGTGGCTGTGTAGTAATTTATGGTGTATATACACTATATTCTTTTATTCAGTCCACCATGGGCATCTAGGTTGATTCCATGACTTTGCTGTTGTGAAATATGCTGCAAAGAACATATGCATACATGTGTCTTTATGGTAGAATGATTTGCATTCCTTTACCTAATATACCCAATAATACTATTGCTGGATCAAAGGTAGTTCTGTTTTAAGTTCCTTAAGAAATCTCCCAAATACTTTCTACAGTGGCTGAACTAATTTATCTTCCCACCAGCAGTGTATTAGCATTCCTTTTTCTCCACTACTTCACCAGTATCTGCTATTCCTTGACTTTTTAACAATAGCCATTCTGATTAGTGTAAGATGGTGTCTTACTGTGGTTTTTATTTGAATTTATGTTATAATTAGTGATGCTGAGCATGTTTTCACACACTCATTGGCCATATGTATGTCTTCTATTCAGAAATGTCTGTTCATGTCCTTTGCCCAATTTTTTAATGGGATTGTTTGTTTTTTCCCTGTTGAATGGTTTACATTTCTTATAGATTCTTGGTATTAGACCATTGTAAGATACATAGTTTGGAAATACTTTCTCCCATCCTCTGGGTTGTCTGTTTGGTAGTTTGATGCTATTCTGTTGGTAGTTTATTTTGCTCTGCAGAAACTCTTTAGTTTAATTAGGTCCCACTTGTCAGTTTTTTGGTTGTTGTTGCAATTGCTTTTGGAGTCTTTGTCATGAAACCTTTGGCAGAGCCTATGTCTGGAATGGTATTTCATAGGTTTTCATCTAGGGTTTTTATAGGTTCAGGTTTTACATTTAAGTCTTTAATCTATCTTAATATTTTTATATAGTGAAAGAAAGTGGTCTAGTTTCAATCTTCTTCATATGACTATCCAGTTTTCCCAGCATTATTTATAGTGAGTCCTTTTCCTGTTGCTGGTTATTATCAACTTTGTCAAAGGTCAGATGGTGATAGATGTGCATTTTAATTCTGTATTCTCTAACCTGTTTCGTTGGTCTAAGTGTCTGTTTTTGTACCATGCTGTTACAGTTACTGTAGTCTTGTAGTATAATTTGAAGTCAAGCAGTGTGATGCCTCCAGCTTTGCTCTTTTTACTTAAGATTGCTTTGACTATTCAAGCTCTTTTTTCAATTCATATGAATTTTAGAATAGTTTTTTTTCTAATTCTATAAAAATAACATTGGTACTTTGATAGGAATAACATCAAATCTGTAAATTGCTTTGGGCAGCATGACTATTTTAACAATATTGATTCCTTCTATCCATGAACATAGAATGTTTTTCCCTTTGTTTTTGTCATTTCTAATTTCTTCCAGCAGTGTTTTGTAGTTCTCCTTGTAGAGATCTTTCACCTCCCTAATTAGTTGTATTCCTAGATATTTTATTCTTTTTGTGGTTGTTGTGAATGGGATTGCATTATTTATTTGGTTCTCAGCTTGAACTTTATTGATGCATAGAAATGCTACTGATTTTGTATCTTGAAACTTTACTGAAGTTGTTTATTGGTTCTAGGAAACTTTGAGAAAAGACTATGGGTTTTCTTGGTATAGGATTATCATCTGTGAAGTGACATGGTTTGAATTTCTCTCTATTTACATGCACTTTATCCTTTTGGTTTGTTTGTGGTTTAAAGTCTGCTTTGTCTGAGATAAGAATATCAACCTCTATCCTTTTCTTTTTTCCATTTGCTTGATAGATGTTTTCTCCTCCCTTTTCTTTGAGCCTGTGGGTGTGAATGCATGTGAGATGGCCCTCTTGAAGACAGCATTCTATTAGGTCTTACTTCTTTATCCAACTTGTCACTTTGTACCTTTAATGGGAGAGATTTACCCCATTTACATTCAAGGTTAATATTGATATGTGAAGATTTGTTCATGGCATTGTGTTGTTAGCTGATTGTTTTGTAGACTTGATTGTATAATTGCTTTATAGTGACAGTGGGATATGTTAAGTGTGTTTTAATGGTGACAGGTAACTGTCTTTTATTTTCATGTTTAGCACTATCTTAAGAACCTCTTGTATGGGAGGTCTGGTAGTAAGGAATACCCTTAGCATTTTGCTTGTCTGAAAATAATTTTATTTCTCCTTCACTTATGTAGCTTAATATGACTGAATATGAAGTTCTTAGTTGGAATTTCTTTTCTTTAAGGATGCTTAGTATAGGCCCCCCAATATGTTCTGGCTTGCAAGGTTTTTGCTAAAAGGTCTGTTGCTAGCCTAAAGGGATTCCCTTTGTACATGACCTGACCCTTCTGTCCAGCAGCCTTTAACATTTTTTCCTTGTGTGTTAACCTTAGAGAATCTGAGGACTTCATGTCTTGTGAATGGATCTCTTGTATGGTGTCGCATAAAGGTTCTTGGAATTTCCTGAATTTTCATTTCAACCTCTCTATAATAGTTGGAGAAATTTTCATGGACAATAGCCTCAAATATGTTTTCCAATTTGCTTACTGTCTCTCCATTCCTTTCTAAGATGCCATTGAGTCGTAGGTATGATCTCTACATAATTCCGTGATTCTTGGAGATTTCTTGAATTTGTAAATTGTTTTTTCTTTATATTTGACTGGTTGTGTTCATTCAAAGAACCAGTTTTCAAGCTTTGAGACTCTTTCTGCAACTTGGTCTATTCTACCGTTAATATTTTGGATTGTATTAATGTTACGAAATTCTTATAGTTGTTTTTTCACTTCTATCAGATTAGTTTGTCTCTTTCTTAAAATGGCTATTTCATCTCTCAGGTCTTGTATAATTGTATTGGATTCCTTAGATTACTTGGATTAGGTTTTAATTTTCTCCTGAATCTTTGGCATCCAGATTCTGAATTCTATTTTTGTCATTTCAACAATTTTACTCTGTTTAACAACCATTGCTGGGGAGTTAGAACTGTCAATTGGAGGTAAGAAGACACTCTGGCTTTTAGAGTTCCCAGTTTTTTACACTGGGTCTTTCTCATCTGTGTTGTCTGTTATTCCTTCAATGTTTGAAATTGCTGTTCTTTGGATAAGGCTTTTAGCTTTTATATTCTTTGATGCCTTTGAGGGCTTGACTGTGGTATAAATTTGGTTTAATTGACTTTATTTCTTAGATTATTTCAGGAGGCCAAGGCTCAGGTCAGCACTCCTGGGCTGCATATTCTATCACTGTGAGGCTAGGACCAGGCCCACAGCTTTTTTCCTTTGTCCCCTTAAAGTTATGACCTGGTATGCTGGAGAGGTTTAGTGTTTCCAGTCCACTGACAACAAGAGTCTAATTGTGGGTGCCAGTAAAACCACATTGGCAGGGTATTGGCAGAATGGTGTTAGGTCTCACAAACATGCAGGTGGCTGATCAGTGGTAGATACTGCCTGCATACAGGCACCAACAAAGCGATGGGGAGAGGCTGCAGGTGAGTGTGCACTGGTGAGAGAAGGCTGTGGGTTGCTATGCACTGGGAGGTGTCTATTTCCAACAGCTCTCCATCTGTTAGGTGAGGTCTGTTAGCAAAAACTATGGCAGTGGCAACTGGCAGGTGCCTCTGCTATGCAGCTGCAGCTGTGCTGCAAGAAGGTTTGGCTAGGTAGGTACCCTAGGAGAGGCCAGTAGATGAGGAGTTTCTCAGATTAGATTGTTTCCATACCATAAGCAAAATTGCCCTGTTCTGTCCAGATCTGTTGGCCAACAAAGGCTGCAGCCATCTACAGTAATGGCGAGTCATGTGGGATGGATATGATTGACCCTGCTCCACTACAGCTATTCCCACACAATAAACCCTGGGCTCTCCCAGGCTGGAGTTCTGTCTCTGCTAACTCTCCTGGCAGATCTTCCTACCAACTCAAATGTCCATGGGAGTCATGAGGATTCCAGAGGTCTGTGGTGAGTGAAAGTAGGCCATTCCACACCTATTTTGCGCACATCTTGCCTAGAAGCCACTCAGGGCCAGAAACAATTCCTGGTGCTTGGCAACCACTGAATGGTTCCTAGCCTCCTCCCCATTCAACCTGGTTCTGAGTCCTCCCTCCATCCACCGTCAATACCGTTGAAGATCTGTTTGGAGTGTGCTGCCTTCTTGACAATCTGGTTTCTCCATAGGAGAACCTGTTTCTGGTTGTGTCTAGTTTGTCATCTTGGTTCTTCCATATCCCTTCAAGATATTATCTTAGTTATATTTCAAGTTTAGGTTTATAATCTGCTTGGACATATTCTTGCATATCACATGACAGGGGTCCAGTTTCATTTATTTCCATGTGGACATCTGATGGACACTTCACCATTTATTTAAAAGACTAGTTTTTCTCTATCTTTTTCAGCTCTAACTTTGTCATATATCAAATGTTCATTACATGTGTCTCTTTCTGTGCTTTTTCTTCTCCACATCTCTTTTCTTGTGTCAATACTATGCAGTTTTAATCAACTGTACCTTTTTAAGTGTTGACAATTGATAATACAAGTCTAAATTTATACTTCTTCAAGACTGTATGAGTTTTTGTCTTCTTCCTTTACATATACATTTTAGAATTAACTTCTATGACTCACCCCATACACATACTCCTATTGGGATTTTTATTAGAATCTCATCAAATATAAAAATCAATTTTGTTATGATTAACATGTTTACAATATTGTATCTGTCAATTCAAACACATGAAATTCCCTGTTCTTTATTTAGGTCTTATCTTATTTTCTCTCAATAGTGTGTTGTAATTCTCTGTGAAAATATCTTAAAAATCATTTGTTAGATTCATTGCTATACATTTAATATTTTCTCTTATTAAAAATTGTCTTCACAATTAATATTCTAATTGTTGATTGCATACAGAAATCGAAATTTTGTATGAAAGTTGCAGGTAAATTACTCTCTAAATCACTCAATTTTTAATGCTTTAGTAATTATATTTCTTTTTATATATACAATAATGATATTTTTTAATATTAAAAAGTTTTTATTTATTTCCCCTCTTAATATTATTTTGCCTTTAATTACTGATTTCTTTAATCTTAGTCATGGCTAGGATATGCTGTATCATAATACACAGAAATGACAACAGTGAGCTTCTATATTTTGTTGCTGACCCAATGCAGGACGTTTTAATATTTTATTAAGTATGACACTGTTTTTTATAGATACCCAATATAAAAATTAAAAAGTTTCCATTTATTGTTAGTTTCCCAGTAGTTTCAATTATAAGTGGGAGTTAAATTTTAACAGCCTCTTTTTTTTAGCATCTGTTTAGATAATCATAGCCTTTTTGTCCTTTATTCTGATAGTAGGATGAAGTAACTTCACTGGTTTTCAGCTGCTATAAACAAATCTGGATTCCTAGAATAAGAATAAACTTTATCATTATTTTTGGGCCTTCTCCTTTTACTGATAGACAAACTTACCTATTACTAAGTTATTTAGACTTTTTGCATATAAGTTAATGAGATAGATTGCAAACCTAATAACACAGACTAGTCATACAAGAACCAAAAACTAATAAAACTAAAAGAAAAAACAGTATGATTATTTCCTAATAAATGGAAAGTACTTGCAAAATTCATCATTCATTCCTGAGAAGCCTGAACAAACTACAGATAGAATGCAACAACCTCAAATTCATAAAGGGAATCTGTGAAAAATCTACAGATAACTTACCTAATGGTGAAAGTCCAAATTACCCTCATCTGTCAAGGTCAATGAGATCTGCCCTCACCACTTCTGTGTAACTTTCTACTGAAGGTTAGTTAATGCCAAAATTCAAGGAAATAAAAATAAATAGTATCCAGATTATAAAGAAAGATATAAAGCTGATTTTATTCCCTGATGACTAAATCATATATGTAGATAATCATAATAAATTTATAGAAAAAATATTTTACAAAGTTGCAGGATATAAGAATAATAATATAATAATTATATATACAGCAATAAAAATATGAATTTACAATTTAAAAACCATACTCTTCATAATATCATCAAATCATGAACTATGTAGGAATACTTACATTAAAAATATACAAGATCTATAAAAGTGTATATGCTAATTAATAATGTGTCATGCTCACTTCCTGTTTATTAAACACTGGACATGTTTTGTATGAGTTTATATTGCTACTACAGAGAACATGGAGTAAACTTTTTTCCCACTCTCAGTGATAACATGAATTTTGATATTGCATGTGACACTAGTATGATATCACATAGTAGGAATTCAATAAACGAAAATTGCTGCTTTAAACTTAGTCACAGCAGGCAACAGAATTTTAATTAAAATAATTTATTTGGAAAAATACTCAGTGAAGAAACAATTTACAGAGGAGAGTGCAGGGTTTAGAGAGCCCAATCTGGTGGTTAAAAAAAAAAGGGTATCTGATTTCAAATTACAGTATAAGGCTACAGTAATCAAAACAACATGGCACTGGTACCAAAACAGAGATGAGATATAGACCAATGAAATGGAACAGAGGCCTCAGAGGCAACGCCACACACCTACAACTATCTGATCTTTGACAAACCTCACAAAAACAAGCAATGGGGAAAGGATTCCCTGTTTAATAAATGGTGTTGGGAAAATTGGCTAGCCATGTGTAGAAAACAGAAACTGGACCCCTTTCTGATACCTTACACTAAAATTAACTCCAGATGGATTAAAGATTTAAACATAAGACTTAACACCATAAAACATAGAAGAAAACCTAGGCCAAATCATTCAGGACATAGGCATAGGAAAGGACTTTATGATGAAAACACCAAAAGCAATGGCAACAAAAGCTGAAATAGACAAATGGGACCTAATTAAACTCCAGAGCTTCAGTAGAGCAAAATAAACAATCATAAGAGTGAACTGGCAACCAACAGAATGGGAAAAAATTTTTGCAATCTACCCATCTGACAAAGGGCTAATATCCAGAATCTACAAAGAACTAAAACAGATTTACATGAAAAAAACAAACCCATCCAAAAGTGGGCGAAGGATATGAACAGACATTTTTCAAAAGAAGACATACATGAGGCCAACAAACATGAAAAAATCCTCATCATCACTGATTATTAGAGAAATGCAAATCAAAACCACATTGAGATACTACCTCATGCCAGTTAGAATGGTGATAATTAAAAAATCTGGAGACAACAGATGCTGGAGAGGATGTGGAGAAATAGGAACACTTTTACACTGTTGGTGGGAGTATAAACTAGTTCAACCATTGTGGAAGACAGTGTGGCGCTTCCTCAAGGACCTAGAAATAGAAATTCCATTTGACCCAGCAATCCCATTACTCAGTATATATCCAAAGGAATAGAAATCATTCTATTATAAAGACACATGCACACGTATGTTCACTGCAGTACTGTTTGCAATAGCAAAGACCTGGAACCAACCCAAATGCCCATCAAAGATAGACTAGACAAGGAAAATGTGGCACATATACACCATGGAATACTATACAGCCATAAAAAATGATAAGTTTGTGTCCTTTGTAGGGACATGGATGAATCTGGAAACCATAATTCTCAGCAAACTGACATAAGAACAGAAAATCAAACACAGCATGTTCTCACTCATAGGTGGGTGTTAAACAATGAGAACACATGGACACAGGGAAGGGAGCATCACACACTGGGGTCTGTTGGTGGGGGCCAAGGGAGGGACAATGTGGGGGTAGGGAAGTCAGGGAGGGATAACATGGAGAGAAATGCCAGATGTACGTGACGGGAGGAATGGAGGCAGCAAAACACATTGCCATGTGTGTACCTATGCAACAATCCTGCATGATCTGCACATGTACCCCAGAACTTAAAGTACAATAAAAAAAAATTTAAAAAAATTTTTTTAAAAAGGGTATAACTTTGAAGGGCAAGGGGAGGAACAGTGTTTCTGGAGCTCAATGACTTCTGTTAGCATACAGAAGGAGATGGCCAACAAGAAGAGCCGTTATGAAGTGATTTAGCCACTGCTGGAACTGTGGTAGTGATTCAGTCAAGGAGGCTCTGACATTGTTTCCTCTTTTCTGTTGATAATTTTCTGCAGTCCTATTGGGTGAATTTGATCTGAAGCCAGAAGACAGGGAGTTATGGGTGATGCAGTTTGTTAAGTCAACCCTCAAAACATACGGCAGAAAAGAAAGGGACAGAAAGGACAGAAGATGAATCAGGGAGCATTAAAAGAGGATAACCTGCACAATTTCTATTCTCTCCAGAAAGAAAGCAGTACTATGAGTGCCAATGTTCTCAGCTTCATTTGTCTTCAAGCCACCTGGCTCTGTCTAAGTTCAGTACCCTTCAACAATTTGGCCATGTCTGTTAGACAAATGAGGCTGCAAGCTAACTTAATGACACCAGTGGTATATTACCACTTATAATGCATGCTAATTTTTCAACATTTGACATGAAGTAATTAAAATACTATGGAGTAACAGGACCTGTCCTAATTTTCTCATTTATTATGAAACATTATTGAACAAAAGCAAGTATTTCATAGTAACCCATCGATACAAGCAAGTGGTTTAATAGAAAATTCCAGATGAATAAAATAACCCATTGTGCATGTTGTAAACTGATTGGGGTGTTTGGCTGAGCTACACGAACGATATTTTGCATTACTCTTTCCTGCGTGTACCTGGTCAAATTGGGGCCTTTGCACAGGCCAGGCCCCTTTATCTAATGGTGACTATTTGCCACCATTACTGATTATTGAAACCTTATCTATTCTTCTCAGGTTGGCTTGAATAAAACCCCAGTGTCAACTTTTCTGATTTCCCACCTAGAAAATATAGTTGTTGTTTAAAGGTACACTTAATATTTATTACTCTTTTACATTATTTTTCTTCCTATCAGTAAGCAAGTCCTGTCAAGCAAGTCTCTACTTTATGAACCCTTTCATTTCCTTCCCTCTGCCTTTGCCTTAGTTTCTGTCAACACACTCTCTTTTCTGGACTCTATAGTATATTCCTAACTTCTCTTGATTTTCCCATTCACATCTACACAGCAGAGTGACTTTTCTAAAAACAACAATAGTAACAATAAAGTCCTGTCATAAAACTTTCCAGCTTCAAACCCTTTAGTTACTTTTTATTGACATAACGACCTGTCTCATTAGAATGAGACCCAGAGCCTTTCAGGATTCATGTCCTATCTTCCCAGCCTCATCTCCTGCCACTTCTCAGAAGCTCTCAAATGCCACTATAGCATTTAGTGTCCTCAGTTGGCCTGGTTTTATAACAGCCCCCTGCCTTTGCATATGGTGCTAACTGTACCTAGAAACCTCAGCCCACAACCTCCCCAACACCTAGGTTATTATTCTCACCATTTCCTTTGCATTCTTCCAGCTCAGTTCAAGCATTATCCAGTTCATGAATCTTCCTGAATGCTCCTTTCTCACTCCATATTTTCCCAATCTGTACATTAAAAGCATATGAATTTCTGTCCTGGATTATAGAAAAATGCTAGATACTGAGTCCTTTGAGGGTCACAATTGTATCTATTCTCCTTTGTGTCTCCAGAACTCATCACATTGTCTGGCATCTGTGGGTGCTCAGTAAATGCCTCCTGGGAAAAAAATAGAATTGAATTCATGGGTTTAGTCTATCTAATAATTGAATTTTATTTGCTCTGCCTGGTGTATGGCATAATAAAGACCCTCTCCTTGAACAAACTTTAGTCAGGCTCATCTAAGCCCTTTTCTCAACTAGGCTTCTTCCTTGGGCCTTGTACTCAGGCTTGTATAGCCCAGTTCTAGTAAGACTCCTGTTAAGTCAGTTTACTAGGAATCCTCACCTTTGATATTTTATTATACTGGCCTGCCTTCAGGAAGATCATCGAGTGAGGTCTGTTTAGCATGACTTCCTCCTATCCTTGATGTTTCCTCTTAGTAATTTTCCATCTACTCAATTCCTCCACCTCGCAAATCAATTCTTTGGCTACAAATACCTACTTGTTCTTGCTGTATTTAAAACTGAAACTGAGTTTAGTTTTATATAGGGAGGTCTCTTTTCCTCTACTGCAGTAGTTTTTGAATAAAATTTGTGTCATTATTGTCCAGTTCTAGTTTTCTTTAACACTTACAATTTTAAGTCTCTAAAATGATATTGTCTGGTTATATGTTTCTTCAATCTGGCTTAACTCATTTTACGGCATAATCTATGAGCATTAAAAAATGTAAGTTGGTAAGCATTATTCTGGTCCATTAGTAAATCCATGTTACTCCAAACTGTACTTTTGTGAATGATATTTCCTTTCACTGAATTACCTAATTATTTTATAGTCAAGAAACCAGTATAACATGGGAACAAAGAATGGCTAAGTTGTCTGAGACTGACATGAAAATGATATTTATGAGTCACTTCTTGGTGCTAGGCACCAAATTAAAAATTTAGGATACAATATTAAACTACACAGACAAATTTCACAGTTTTAATGGGAGAGATGAGGGCATAGATAACATAACCAAAAATGATAAGCTCAGATTGCAATATGTCTACGGAAACACTAAGCAGGGTGATAATATAGACAATATTGGGAAAGGACTACATTAGTGAGGGTTATCAAAAGAGATGGTGAATATATTTAACTAACAATGACAAAGCCCTACTGACTGTCCTGAAATTAATGGTGAATTCAGTTGAAATGTTTTATTGCTGAATGCATATTGCCCTGTACAGTGTACTGAAATGGTTGAATTGATTTTAAGATAGAACTCAAAGTGGAATTCCTTGATTCATTCAGATTTTTGTAAGTATTTAAGTAAATGAATTAAAAGTTTCCAAAAAAAAAAAGAAACTTAAAATCTTCTAGAAGAGATATGATACAAATAATTGCACAAATAATCATTTATTTACAAATAAAATTTAAAAAGCTTTATCATGTCCCAATGTTTAAAATCAATGAGGCCTATATTGCTATCTTCAATTTAAAATGAGGCCTGTATTAGTATTTTCAATTTAAAATAATCACAGCTTTACTAAAGCAAGAAAAAAGAAAACATGATAGGAATGTGGTATATATCAGACACTGTGTATAGATGCTCTAACACAGGCTATTTCATTTGTTTCACAATAATACTGTGTCTTTAGTGGTATTATCCAAACAATTTTTCTTTAAAGTAACCATTGCTCAGAAAGGAAAAGGAACATGACCTGGATCTCATAACTCTGTGTCAGAAGCAGAATTCAAACTCAATTCTGTCTAATCCAAGACTCTTCTTATGTCTTACTTGACGTACATTCTGCTTCAAATACCAGAAAAACAAAACTGTAAAAAATTTAAAACGAAAACCCTAATTTACTTATTTGTGTGAATAAATGAGGTATTTGGAATTCAAAATTTCCATTTTAGTTTTATCTAGCTTCCAATTAGAAATCTGAATAGATTAGAATTTATGGATCCTTATGCAACAACAAAAAACTACAACCTACAAATTATTTAGGTACAACCTAAATTTTCCTGGTAAAACCAAAGATAAGTGGATATTATTGTTATTACTCCCATTTAATTGAAAAAGAATCAAGCCCAAGAATGATGAAATGACTTGTCCAGAATCACACGGCTAATAAATGCTAACATCTACACAAGCATCTAGACTCTAAAGTCTCTGTACTTTCTCCAATATGTTTTACTATAGTTTTTCATTGTGTAATGTCTAAATTTCTATCATTTTCAATTTTTATTTATCAGCAAAATGCATGTTTTAAGAATACATTTTGTTTCATTATTAGGTATATTTTTGAGTTTTTAAAACATTTCTACTGTAAATCAAGAGATTATCAAGCTCATATAACAGTTCTTATCCTTAAAATATGCAATGACTTCCAAATTATCTTGCCAAATGAGTTCAGCAACAACAGCCCTGATGGTCATAACATTAATATAATCATAAAAGTACCATTACATTAATTAGAACTTTGTAAATGCTGTAATTAAGATATTCTGTGACAGCTGTCTTTCCTGTCCCTGAGCGTTCATAAGAAATCTCCTAACACCACTTATTTCTGAACCATCATCTGCCTAGAGCTGGGAAAAGCCATCTGTTAGTATATTTGAAATGTTAAGTGACAAAGGGGTTTCAAACTATTATATCCTTCAGAATCCTTTTTTTTAGGGAGAAAAAGAAGCAGCACTTGGAAACCATTTCTCAGAGATTTTTTAGCTAGACCTAGCAGGGGAAATAACTAGATTTATTTTTAATCTTGCATCAGTGTTAAGTAGTGGAAACAGTGAGGGATTTGGAGTGAGGTAGATCTGACCTGATTGTTAGCAGTATGATCAAAGGCAAGCTACTTAGCTTTTCTGAGCCTCAGTTTTCACCTTTATGATGGGGAAATATCATAAACGAGGATAGTCATGCCTGCTTTTCATTATTGTAGAGAAAATAAAAGGATACATTTCAGGTGTAATGCTTTATAAAGTTTCTACCAAAGGCTAACTTTATTTCAAAGTATCATTAGAATGACCTTAAAGAAGATATAGTGCTTGACTTCTTCCAGCTATTTCATACAGCTTTAGAAAAGGCAAAACTACTTCTCAGGTTCTCAGGTCACATTATACTTATATTTATTAAACCCAAGAGGTAGCAGAGAGAGTTTTACTTAATATGCCATAAAGAGGAATTCAATATCTATTACAATTCACCATTTCTGATTTTAAGCAAATCACTTTACTGTGATACTGGTGGGCTGGGGGAGGTCCCCAAATGTCAGTAGGACATTGACATTGTCTCATTCAAAAATGAGACAGAAAATAGTGAAAGTAAGGGAATTTATTGCAAAGTAAAAAGTACCCGCTCAAGAAAGGGGAGTGTGGGTATATTCAATAGAAGGTCACAAGCAAGGGGACTTGGTGTTGCTACCTTTATGGGTTTCTTTAACTAGGGGGTGGAATATTCATGAAGATCCCTGGAAAAAGACAGAGATTCCTCAGACTGTGATGCCACCCATTTTTACATCAAATATGGCTGTTCTTGGAATTTTGATGGTACTTCTGGGTGTGTGGTTTAGTTTGTCAATGACCATATAAAGGGGTCCTAGGTGAAAATAAGGTCAAATTCAGTACTATGTTGGGTACAATAGTTCTTAGCCAGTGTGGTCCACACCACGTTTTTGATAGCCCCTACCTTCTGCAGCTATTTAAAGTTCCTTTTTGCCAGTCATGTAAAACTGCTGCCTGAATATTTTATACTCCTGTGACCACTCTGTTTCAACTGGACTTCAACTAGAAAATGATGGAAAACTTAGGGATGATTTACAGTTTTACTGTTAGAAAAATAAACTGAAATAGCAATACTATTTGACTCACATTTTTAAAGTAGCTTACTTTTTAATTATTTAATCTCATCTTGGATGTTTTAATTATTCATGTTGTTATTATGAGTTTCGATGAGTCAGTACTGTTCACACTCAGTTAATTTCTATTAAACTTTAATCTTCATAGCAGTTCTATGGAGTAGATAGTATTATCAAAACCATTTTTGGAGATAAGGAGGCTAAGTCTTGGGCTAAATGACTTGCTCAATATGATACAATTCTAAATGACAGAGCCTCGACAAATTATAAAACTAACTCACAGCAAAGTGCATGATTTTAATATTTTTGCTAGTGCTTTGCAACCTACAAAATCCTATGAAAGTGGAAAACATTTGTTTTACAAGAGAAAGGACCAATGATTTCATTGGCATTTTTTTTTTTTTTTGCCTCTGTATGGTATAGAAAAGCATTTCTTATTGATATGGAAAATAGTAAACATGTAAATAAGACTTACTACATGTTTTACATAATTAACTCACTTAATCCTGCCAACACTAGGAGATAGTGACTTATTTTTCTTACTATATAAAAGAGTAAACTAAGGCAGGGAAAGGCTACCTCCCGGAGGCTGTGTTAGAGTAGCTAGCTAGGCAGATGTAATAAAGGAAAGCAGGGAAGGAGAGATCCCCTGACCCCATAATGTCAGGAAACCATCAGGTGATTATTAAACTGTCTCACTAAAATAATAATTGGTCACAGCTGGCACCAGGAAAAGCCATCTCCCAATAGATAGAAAAAACCTGAAGTTGGTGATCAGCACCTTTTCAATAAGATCTCGGGAGTTTGGCAAGTGGGCTGAAGCATGAATACTAAGAGGCACAATGGTGGAGTTTAACCAGTGTATGAACTTCCTCTAGGGATATTTGACTGATGAGGGAAAAACACCTCATATGAGCATGCATACAACTTCAGTAAACAATAGCCTAATATTATCTATCTAGTTGAGAAAATGAGATTTGATCAGCACAAATATGGGGTAAGGACGATCTACACAATTTATGTTTTACTAAACCTAGCTAGATTTCTCTGGCAATTGTAAGTGCTTGCTTTTTCTTGAATAACATAAAATTAATGGGGAAAAAATGGAGAAATAAGGCAAAACTAAATAGTATCTTACAGGTTAGAAAGGGAAACAAGCCATTATAAATTCTGTATTACAAGTAGAGAAACTCATAGAAATCCATAATCAAATAAGAAGCTCAGGAGAAGATCCAACAATTTAAGACAAAAGGAAAGATGAATGAGATGAAAAAAATCAATGAAACAGTTTTAAAAATTCAAAATCAAATAACAAAATTAAAATAACATTAAAGGTAGTAAATATCAAAGGTAACTTGGTGGGGAATTGAATCAGAATGTAGAGGACAAATTTAATAAGTTTATGAATCACATATTAAAATACAAAAATAAGAGAATAATTTGAAACACTGAAAATTGAAATCCGATGTAAGATTTATTACTTATTCTGTGGTAGAAACAAGACTAATTATGATAGAAACAATAGTTAAAATATAATAAGATAATAATTCCTTGAGCTTAACAAAGATTCATGGATATAAAAGGAAAGGGTTTCCCAATTTTTAGATAAATTTAATTGCTCTTTGTATTAATTATAGACATAACAGGCAGCTATATTGCTCAAGTTCAATAGGGTGTAAATATTTCAGGACCATATTGGAATATTCTCTAATCTAAAATTAGTGAATGTAGAAAGGCGGAAAGAAGATAAAAATGGTATAATCCGGCCGGGCGCGGTGGCTCACGCCTGTAATCCCAGCACTTTGGGAGGCCGAGGCGGGTGGATCACGAGGTCAAGAGATT
>PVKV010002536.1:104234-166033 GCA_004027835.1 Alouatta palliata
GAAACCCCGTCTCTACTAAAAATACAAAAATTAGCTGGGCATGGTGGCACGTGCCTGTAGTCCCAGCTACTCGGGAGGCTGAGGCAGGAGAATTGCTTGAACCCAGGAGGCGGAGGTTGCGGTGAGCCGAGATCGCGCCATTGCACTCCAGCCTGGGTAACAAGAGCGAAACTCCGTCTCAAAAAAAAAAAAAAAAAGTGTAATCCGGAAAATTAGACCACTTGTTTTTCACTAGAGCTATGGTGATGATTATGTGTTTATCTTTGAAAAATATATATATCTACCCTGAACACACTCTCAGGGTACTCTGCCTGAATAACAGCCTGATGACTCACTCAGGAACACAGAGATCTTGAGTCTGTAATCAGGCTGTTATTCAGGCAGGTGCTTCATCAATACAGGTGAGTTTTTGAGACACACCCTTAGTTAGGAACTACCAATTAAGACAATGCTAATAATAACCCAACTGGAGACCCGTGTCAGGTGTTCTATGATGGTTATCTTCTGTAATATTTATGACTGCCCATTATGTAGTAATCACTGTTATTTTACAGATAAAAAAGTCACCCCTCTGAGAGGTTAAATCTTTTAGAAGTATATACGGATTTTTCCTTGGGCAATGCACTCAATATCTATTTGAAGTAGTTATTTTCCCTTCCCCTTTTCAAATAAGAGGTTAAGCAAAATGTCCAAAATTATAAAGCCAACAGGTATTGGATCCAGTACTCAGGAGTTTTTGACATTTAATTACATCTACAGTATCAAAACCACGATTTAAACTGATGTCCATCTGACTTCACAAATTTTACCCTATTTAAGTAACTATTTAGGAAATGAGGAGGATATCTTGAAGTTTGACTAAGTACGGGCAGCCCAAAGGACTGTGTAAATTTTTCAGTATACCAGAGAATGGGGTTCCAGACTAACATTTATATTTCATTGTTTTTTGTACTTGCAGGTGTATGTACCTTATTTTGTCCCCTAGCCTTCAAAGTTCAAATCACTTTCTAAAATTCTCTCCATTTATCTCCTTATTGCATACCAGCCAGAGAACTAGATGTAGGAAATACTATTCTAAGATTTCCTTTAGATTATAAAGTAACTGTAAGGAATGATTTTATTTATACTTCAGTGAACTGAGTGGTTCCCAATGAGTCATTAAGTCTGAAAGTGGCAAAAATGTACCAGGAAGCTCCTTAAATATTTAAAAGATAATAGAAATAGTAGATGGTGGTACAGCATAGTATATTGGAAAAAACGTGCTGGAGTTGGTTTCAGAAGACTCTGAGATTTTGTCTCAGGACTTACTACCTGCCTAAATATAGCTAAGCATCTTTGACCTTTGAGTTTCCTTGTTTATAAAGTGGTATAACTAGCTCACACGACTGGTTTCACCGAGACTAACAGTGAGATACAAAGCCATCTAATTCTCTTTTTCAGTTGATTGTTTGGGGAATATCTAGTCTGAGTCACAATGTAATATCATTAGCTGACTTAACTCACTATTCATTTATGTGGCTCAATTTTCATTTAGCTTCATTATGCCTCTCCTGACATGAAGATCCCCCTTATATACAATATGTTTAGCTAAACAATTTATCTGTAAATTGTTCCTAAGTTTTAAAAAGTGTTCTTTGCTAAGAAGATCTACTTAACATTGAGTTCAATCCTATACTGGGCACCATAAAAGGTATTTTCTCTGGAAACAGAAATTAGAAGTTTCTCTCTAGCATTCCTACTAGAGTTATGAGAATTTCAGGTTTTGCTACTGTAAGAAGAGCTTCAAGATGATCCAGACAATGTCTTTATTTTTCAAAAATGACAATAATACCAATAAAAGTAAAATCACTTAACCTAAGTCATACCCTTATTGGTAGATCTTGAAATTCCACTAATATCTCCTCTCAGACTATTGCTCATTGTGTTTATCCATGCTGCTGGAGCTGAATTCAGTCATGACAAGCCATAAGACAGCTTGTTTGGAAGTCCTTCTCTTCTTCAATTTCATTACTAATGTTAAAGTTTCTGAAGCACTCAAGTACAAAAATGCAAACTTCTTGAGTCCACTCCAGAATGTCTCTGAAAGTTATCAAACTCACAGGCTTGCAAATTTTATAAGCTTACCATCAACTTAAATTATATCCTTTATCAACATTTTCAGGGACTTAGGGAACTGTTGAGTCAATACAATCACATTTATAATTCAGACATCTTAAGCATAATTATATTTTCTCTTGCTTCCACCAATCATTGCTCAATTTTTAATAACTCATTGGACATTGATCAATTTCAAGGCCATTGACCTTGAATAATTGGGTAGGTGCCACCAGATTTCTGAATGCTGTAAACAAAAAATGGCTTACGTTTTAGCATGTAAAATGTTTTTGAAAGAAAGGGCAAGTGGGTTTCTGCTTCAAAACATTCTAACATAAATAAATAGTCCTAAACTTAAGAATTACAAATTTCAGTGCAAGGTGTTTTCTGCTTTGATATTTTGGGGTCTGAGTAGATGCTCTCATCATGAGTTTAGGTGTTTTTGATAGAACCAACCCAAAAACTCATAATATCTGATTTCAGCTTTTTATAATGATACCATTCTTTATGAATTTAACCAATTAATGATGTCAATTTAGATAAGATTGTGGATTTTTACTCAAAAGTCATAAGTAGTAGTTTCATGGATAATGAGAAAATGAGATTATGCCTATTTCTTGCTCAGCATCTGCAAATGTATGTTTATTACATTGGTCATCATTTATTGAAAGTCTACAATGTAGTTTAACCACATCATATGTCGATTAGAGCTATTGGTCCTGAAGTCACTTAGCCCTAGGCTCTCAACTTGATTCTACTACTTACTTGCTGTTTACGTCTCGGTAAGTCTCTTAACTATTCTATCTATTTTTTTAAATCTATAAAACCTGATTAATATCAGTTTCATGGGACTGTTATCAAGAATCAAATATGTAAGACACTATGCTCAGGTTTTGACAAATTATAAGATCATAATTCATGTTCTATATTAGTTTTCTTATTGTTAAATATTCATACCTACAAACTGTCCTGAAAATTTTTATCACTTCAGTAAGTTTAATTTATTGCCCCCAGGTTGCACAGTGAGTAGGTGGCAGAATTGGGATTCAAAACCACATATCTCATCTTACAAGTTATAATCCAGATCTGTGAGAATCTGTTCCCTATAATCTTACTGACACATGATAGCATCTTCCTACTTTTTGTATTAAATTGTTGTGTTGACATCATGTATAACTTCCACTATACGTTTTAATTCAATTTGCAGACAAATCAATAGTTACTGGGAATTTACTAAAAAGTGTAAAAAAAAATCTATGTTTTTGTCTATTAATATCTTATTGAAAAACCACCAGTATACCACAAAATGAAAATATCTTCTTGAAAGAATTAGCATCAACTTAGAAAGATAATTAACTCTGAATTGGACTGACTTTTATAATCTATGCATCCTTTACATGTCAAATAATTTTGACATGAAGTAGACAATTTGTTGTGCTTTGTTTTTAATTTTCTACTATGCTTTTACTAATAATTTGTTTCTATACCAATCCCCATTCTCGAAATCTCACAATGACTTTCATTGAACAACATCTCAAATGTATTATTCATGAATAATCAAAATTGACAAAATGTATGTATTTTCTACCCTCAATGAATTCATAGTCAGTGATAAAGACTGACAACTAAACAATTTCAGCACATACAGCATGTATTATAATTACAAAAAGCACAGGGTAAATGACGGGACAGAGAAAGGCTTCTAAGTCAGCCTTAGATGGCAAGGTTACAAGAGGAAGAAAGCTACCATGAAAAGATCATAAGAAGAGATACTGACTTTTAAAAGTAGGAAAAAGGGAAGGAAAATGTAAAAGATCCCCTCATATGTGTTCCCGTTAGTAAAAGGAATGTTTAAACACTTGGAATGATTTATAATCACTGACTGCCAGAAAGTTTCAATGCCAGAACATTGAAAATAGCTGAAGCTCTTTTAATGCCAGCTGAATAACAGTTTAGTAATATTGTCCTTGTGTATTTTAGCAGTTTAATCATTCTGCTAAATTGTCTTAACTTGATCTTTGTTGGTGTAGGGCAGCTGGCTTAGCATGTGGTGGTAGGTACTATTAATTTGTAAAATACATTACACAGCAACTGCTTAAAATAATCAATAAAGTTATTGTATGTCCTGACTCATCATGTTCTGGTTTACATTAGCAATGCATATTTTTACATATATTAAAAGAGGATCAGGGGATTTACAATAATCACAATGAAGAGACAAAATTGACAAATAGTAGTGTAAAAAATCAAGTGATAATTATATGAACAAATTTTGTAAGTCATATTTTAGTCACATTTCTAACATAGGTCATGAGGAAAGTATGCAGTAAAAATCAATAATAATAATTCAACAATGCCTTTACATTTTAGAGCACTTGAATTTTAATTCATTTTTATAAATTAATATTCTTTACCCTCATCGCTATGATGTGAGATATGCAAAAATATAAAACATGTCTGCTTTGCTGTTAGTACGATAGCCATGTGTAGATTAAGTACCTAGCAGTATCAGGTACTTAAAAATAACATATAATTGAATGTTATTCTTCTTTTTATAGGTTGAATTCCAATCAACAGCAGAGATTAAAATGGTGGCAGTAGCCCAGGAAATCCCTTTAGTTCAACACACCTTAGGAATGCTTCTGGGAAAAAAGAAAAAGAAAAAAAAACTAGAGGGAGATCCATTCATGCAACAAGGATTAATTGAACACAATAGTATAAGAACTATTCTAACTGCTAGAAATACAACAATAAAAATTACAGGCATGATCCTTCAGAAAGTTTGCATATTATTTGAAGAATATAACCATGAAAATACATTGAAAAATACTGGGTACTGTGAGAGAAGATAGACAACGGAGCATAAAAAAAAATTTTATCCATGTTAAGAAGCTTAGATTTTACTCTAAAACCAAAATAAAACTCTTTGAAGGATTTTAGCAGGGAAGTGACAGAATTATATTTGTTTCTAGAAAGATCATCCAGGCTTCACAAGGAATATGAATTAGTGGAAATAGAAAGCAGATTGGTTAGGGAAGAGAATTTTGTAGTAACCCAAGTGATAGGTATTACCAGTGGTGTAGAAGTAGGATGGAGACAGACATATTTTTAAAATATTAAGGAGAAAGAATCAATAGGAGTTCCTTTTTTTTTTAATAAAGTGGATGATTAGAAAAAGGGGAGAGTCAGATGAACCCCAAGTTCCCACATCGTAAGACTGAATGGTGATGCCATTTTGCTTCCTAAAAGAAGGGGCGATATATATTTCTTTGTCACTTAAAAGAGTGCTATTACACAGATGATGATCCAAACTCTTGTTATATTATTGTGATGTTTTTTCTCCCTCTCTTTGTGATCAGGAGCTTTTTAAATGAATTTTAGTAGCCTCAGAACTTAGCAAATGTTCAATACATGTGTACTGTATGACTGAAGTAATGAATTAATAAATTGCTGCATATTACTTTATTTGAAATTTATATCATTGCTGAGGGGAAGGAAAAGTAGATATAATTATATCGACTTTAGAAATGAGAATTCTGATTCAGGATGGGTTGAAACACTTGGCCAGGATTACTCAGCAAGTAAACATGAAAACAGAGGCTGCAATACAGTTCCCTTCACTCACATACCAGTACTCTTTTCACTGTATCAGCCTACCTCTTACTACCTGCTTTTCCACTGTCCCACTCCTTATGCAAAAGTCCCTATGAGTTATGGGGTCTTCATGTCCAAATTAACCAAGAAGATGTGCACTAGATTTCCCCATAATAAATTATGTGACATAATGGGACATCTTATAATCTACAAAATTACTATAATTAATGAAGGCATGTCATTGGTCAGTGGATCCATCAAGCTGATCCTAAGTTTTGCACAGCAGGTAAGAAACCAGACTCAAGGAGTAAGGATCAGCACTCCACAGTCAGTTTGACACACACACACACACCACAGAGAGCAAAAACTGCTTTCCTTCAATCTAAAAAAATAAAGCACTTATGATCATTATGTAGTGTGAATGCCGTTGGCAGAGAGAATAAAGGTGTTACTCCCATGTAATCAAACCCAGGAAGCCAATTCAGAGTTGTAGGGATGTTGTATAGAGTTCCTGATATCTCTGTAAGTTTTCTCATGGCACTTGGAAAAATGAATGAAAGAAAAATAAGTATATTCAACATAAAAATAACATGTCAAACAGGAAAATAATGGTTTCTAAAACCCTTCTTCTGCACATCTCAGATTTCTGGGAGTTTCAGAAACATATTGTTTATCTTTAAAAGTTATTAAAATCAAATATGTGTTAGATAGTGTGGTAGCTGGCTACAGAGGCAAGTGAAACATAGTTGTCAGGGGTCCTCAACCCACAGGGCCTCTAATGAGTCTCTAGCCTGTTAGGAACCAGCATAGCAGGAGGTGAGGAGCCAGCAAGGCTTATGACCTGACCTCTACCTCCCGTCAAATGAGCCAAGACTTTAGATTCCCATTGGAATGAGAATGCTACTATGAACTATACATGCAAGGGATCTAGGCTGCACATTTCTAGTGTAGACGATGTCTTGCAAATTTTGGGGAGATAAAATTTCTCAGGCAGCTGCAAGAAGAAAACATTCTGGGTTAAGGGAGCAGTGTGTACAAATTGGTGACAGTGTAACACAGCATAGTGCAATGTGACAGAGCAGATGCTTTCCCAGTACTCACCCTCAACTCCATCCTATCTCTTTCTTTCCTGCCCTGTCCTCTTCATGCTTCCTATTTAGATCCCACAATGCATGCATTTCATAAGTCTACAGCCAAGTCTAACTAATACCTGATTATCTGAGTTCAAATAGTTTCATCACCAAACTATCTCCCCACTTGAGTCTGTGGAAAAATTGTCTTCCATGAAGCTGATCTCTGATGCCAAAAAGGTTGGTGACCACTGAAGTTTTCAACTATCCAAGAGACCATATAATAGCACAGGAGTTTGAAGTAAAAATCACACAATTGAAATATAACATGATTCATGCAATAACAGAAGTGTCCTGGTTGGTGCAATGAATTCAGAAAAGTGGAATTATAATGGTGACAGTGTTATCCTAGCTAAGCCATTTTATAATTTTGTAGACTGAACAAATCTAACATAAACTTTTCTGAGTAGCACTGTCCACATCTCATAAAAGAGGAGAGTAATAGTTGTTTTGTGATAGGTTATCAAAGGAGTTATTTATTTACTATTTTGAATGAATCTGAGACAGCCTCAGATGGTAGATGTTATCTTTGCAAATTTTGGGGAGACACAATTTCTCAGGCAGCTGCAGGAAGAAAACATTCTTGGTTAAGGGAGCAGTACGTGCAAATTGCTGACAGCGTAACACAGCATAGTGCAATGTGACAGAGCAGAAGCTTTCCCAGTACTCACCCTCAACTCCATCCTATCTCTTTCTTTCCTTCTCTGTCCTCTTCACGCTTCCTATTTAGATCTCACAATGCATGCCATTCATAAGTCTAAAGCTAAGGGCAATTAGCAAGCAAAGACAAGCATACCACAAGAAATTTAGCTCCTGTCTGAGCCTCAGTTTAATCATTTTGAAGGTCCACAGAAACTTTCAAATATTCTTGGAAATAAACTCTGGTCAAAAAGCCTAAAGCTCTGTCAAGTTGTCAATTCATTCTCTGTCCGTTCCACTCTACACAAAAAGCCTTCTGCAGAAGACAATCAAAGCCAGGCACTGAAGAAATATACAGAGATTAGCCTCTCCTGAATATTGCACATTTTTCAGATGAGTGTCATTCCAAATAAGAACAGAAAAAAGTACAATAGAAATACAAATCTAATTGATATATGTGTCCTCTCAACTTTAAAACAATGTTGAAAAATGGCAGTGAGTCTAGAATCACTCCACAATTAATATACATAAGCTCTAGTGTCAATCACTTCAGATGTAAAACAAAGCAAGTTATAAAATCAAGCAAAAACAATGTAATAAGTGAGAGGGAAGATACAAATAAGCTATGGTAATGGAGAACTCTGCCATTTTTTGTTAATGACTTTGCTAACACCTCTACCTGATGAGAATTGGTATTTATATTTAGGAACTCTGTAGATGCATGCACATTTACTTTTTTAAAAAATATAAACATATTAAGTGAATCTATGTAGCATATATA
The DNA here is from genome assembly GCA_004027835.1 of Alouatta palliata. Taxonomy (NCBI): domain Eukaryota; kingdom Metazoa; phylum Chordata; class Mammalia; order Primates; family Atelidae; genus Alouatta; species Alouatta palliata. The sequence goes on from PVKV010002536.1 coordinate 112,473, forward strand.
TTACATATAGTATATATATTATCTATAATAACATAGCATGTATACACATATATGCTGTTATAATTTTAATTTGCTTATTTTATGCATTAATTCTATATTAAATAAAATCTTATAATATTTTAGGTATGTTATATATAATTCACAGTGAAATGTATGAATAAAATCTCATATTCATTCTATAGAATCACAAGTTGTGGAGAAGAAAGATATGAAAATATAACATTAAATATGCAGTTAAAATGACTTCTTCATATATCGCTTATTTGTGCCAAAAATAAATATAGGAAGAATGAACCACATACTAAAGAGATTAGGTACTTACAGGAAGTATGTTAGAAACAGGATGAAAAGTGTAAGGGGCATAGGGGGAGTGAGTGAGATTTCACTGATTATAACTCATCATACAGTTCTGACTGTTGAAATTATGCTGAAGTTTTACATTATCAATAAATATATAAATAAAGAAACAGAATCAACAATGATAAGGGAAATTTTAAATGCATGTAAACATAAATCAACCTAATTTATTTGAAATCTATAATAACCATATTGAAGGAGGTAAAAGAAAAAAAATTACTTTGATGCACCCAACATTTTCACATTATACCCTAAGTTTGAAGGCAAAAAACAACTGTAAATAAATAAAGTAGATATAAACTCTTGTTAGTAGAGTTATTCAGCAGTATGTGTATAAACAATTCTGAAACCACTTTTTGTATTCTATGATTCAGCAAATATATAATTATCTTGTAATAGCATAGTTGAAAGTTTCTCACTGCTAGAAAAATGAATTACAATATGCAAGGGAAAACACTAGAATGAACCTTGTGGTGTTGAATTGGAATAGAAGTTTCAGCATGAATGCATTTTTAAAATACAGATACATATTTTAAGCAGATAAGACACATACAGAGATGCCTAGATATATGTGTGTGTGTATACACATATACCCTATCTCTGTTTGTTGACAGAAACTGGGAACAAGAACATCATAATAAAAATGAGCCCATCACACACCAAAATGTGGTTTCTAATTTAAAATTTCCACTAAATAAATGAATTTAGAAAACTCAGACCAAAACAATTCTCCTGAAGAAATAGCTAATCCTAGGGCTGAAATTGAAAAAAGTATGAGATGAGTCTGGTTCATTTTATTGTAGGAAAAGAAAAAGCTTTCAAAGTATATTTGAGACATATTCAAAAAACACAGCTACTCAATTGAAGGAACTCCAATAACCCAATGTGGGGCGGTTTGAGCATCTAAAATCTGAGTTTATAATCAATGGAATAAAATAAAAATGCAATTGCACAAACCAATATGAATAAATAAATGAGAAAGAAGGGATTTATATATATATTAGGATACCAACTGCTGAGGATCGAATGATGAAATTAGAAATGATCAATGAGCAAGCATAAGAGTAACAACCAATTTCATCATAAATCATCACTGAACGTTAAAATTAGTAAATTAAAGTTTGAGGGGTAACAAGATATTTATATAGTCTCAAAGTATCTCCCTATAAGGTACCTATTAATTTCAAAGGGAAAAATATAATGTTACAGTGGGGAAATCTAACACCACCTTAAATAAATGATCAAAGTTAATATCACAAGAAATGAGACAAATCAACATGTATTACTATAAGAAGAACACATCAGTTCTGTGACTTTTCTGCCAAAAAAAGTGTAATCAACAGCCAACATAAGGCAACATCCGGCAAACACAAATTGAGGGTCATTCTACAGAATAAGCATTCTGTATTCTTCAAAAATGTCAGTCATAAAAGACCAAAACAAAACTATTTCAGATTAAAGGAGATTAAAGATTTGCGATAAATAATTGCAATGTGTGATCCCAGATATAAATGTCAAAGGCAAAAAATGTACACACATAAACACAATATACATGTATACACACAAAATGTTATTGAAATAATTACTGAAATTTGAATAAGGCCTATGGCATCAGTTAAGTTTTTGACTATATCATGGTTTTTGCAAGGTAATTATTTTATTTGTAATAAACACATTGAATATTTTAGGGGTTAAGGGCCTTTATGCATATTAGTTGCTCTCAAAAATTGAGAAAAATAATAGATGTATGTATATTGTCAATAGTTTTATACAAATCATATGTATAAAAAAGTAACATGTAAGAGGGAGAATACGATAAAGCAAATGTAGTGAATTATTAATAATTGAAAAATAATTAATTGGTGAAGGGTATATGTTTATTCTCTAAATGAGTTTAGAAATTTTCTGTGAGTCTCACATTATCCCAAAATGAAAATCTGAAATCATGAAACAATACTTAATGTAATTTGTCATTACAAAAGTGCAAATTTAATTCCAGCTGCTCATGAGGCTGAGGCATGAGAATCACCTGAAGCCAGGAGGTGGAGGCTGCAGTGAGCCGGAGACTGCACCACTGCACTCCAGCCTGGGAAACAGAGTGAGACATTGTCCAAAGAGAGAGAGAGAGAGAGAGAGAGCAAATTAAATTGCAATTAGATACCACCAGACATATCCAAATGACTAAAATTTAAAAGCAAATGACAATATCAAACGATGGTGGTTATGCAGAGCACCTAGAACTTTAACACCTCACTAGTGAGAGTGCACAATGGTACTTCCACTTGGAAGACAATTTGGCAGTTTTTTATACAATCAAACATATGCTTAATATATACCCCAGCATTTCTACTCTTAGGTAGTGAAATGAAAATCACATTTACAAACAAAAATGTATGTGAATGTTCAAAAGTACATTATTTTTAATCACCAAACTGGAAACATTTCAAATGTCATTGAACTAGAGACTGGATAAATACATCACAGTACTAATATAAAGTGCAATATTACTCAGCAATAAAAGGGAATTAACCATGGATACTTGCTAAAACATGGATGAATCTCAAATGCATTACACTAAGGAAAATATGTCAGATCCAAAAAGCTACATACTCTATGCACACATTTTTATGACATTTTTCCAAAGTGAAAATTGTAGGAACAGAAAATAGATCAGTGATTGCTAGAATCTGGGGTGGAGAAAAAAGCTGACTGAAAAGGTTCACCAGAGAATTTTGGAGGCTGATGGATGGAGTTGTTCTTTATCTTCATCATGGCGGTGGGTGTGCAATTGTCAAAACTCAGAAATTGAATTTTAAAAAGGACCATTCTCCTATATGTTATACCCTAGTAGAAAGAGAGAGCAGAAAGCGATACATTTTTTAAAATATAAATTATTGACTCAACTATGCACACACAGATTTTTTTTGAGTCGGTTACTCATCTTTCAACTTCCGAGACAAGGAAATTATTTCCACTATCTACCAATGATTTATTACCAATAATGTTAGATCTCATTCCAGTTTAGCAGGTTTCTGGAGGCACTGAGGCCTGGTATGACACAAGGTTGAGACACCACTCTCTTGTGTAATGTAGTACATGGAGTCCAAGCAGAAAAAGTGAAGAGAGAAAATTAATACGACAAAGTTATTAGTTAGGCCAATCATCCAAACACATTGTCCATTTAAAGAAACGAGCTCATGAGAGAATGTACTGAAATATTAAATAAGTCAGTGTTTTGGAGATAGCTTCCAAAAAAATTCCTTGGATTGAGGAGAGAGGCTGCTTCAGGTATTTATGGAGTTCTCTTGTTGTTATTGTTTTTATGTGTGTGTGTGTTTGCCCAAGGAAGAAGAAGCCATTTAAAGTATTTCTCCTTGAAAAAAATAAAAGACTTTCTCTGTGAAAGATACCAATCTCACTATGGAGTATTCTGAAAAGGCAGTTACGATTCCACATCTGTTTCTCCACTTTTGCCTTTTCTGGTGGATCAGATACTAGAACTATCTGAGGAATTGTGTCATATGCAGCACTGCTTTACCATCCAGAGTTATTCAGGCAGATCACAGAGATGCAGGATGAAAAAGAAAAATTTCTCCTTGAATTGGTTTAAGCCAAAAGTGTGGAAAGAAAAGTGGTAGAAAATAGACAGCTGGATTTTGAGGAGGTCCTTAATCACTTTGATCATCTTGAAGGATGCCAAATGGCAGTTCTCCAGCAGTCTACATTCTCAGTAATGCCAGTGGTACTGGAAGGTTCACAGCAGTGTATGAAACATCTGCATATAAGGACAATACTTCCATATGTGGTATACAGTTACAATTCTAGCCATCAAACCAAGAATAGACAAAGTTGCTATAACTTGTAAGTAGAAAAATGATTTCCTATGTTCTTTCCCAGCCAAGCAGAAGAAAAGTCTGATACACTGCAGGTTCAGAATTTGATCTTGTGAGAAAACATTTGTTACAAATTGTATATAGAATTGAAAGCCTGTGGCAGCTCTTTCACTGGACTCTGTGGCCTCATGTATTAGCAGACAAGGAGACACGGCACAGAATTATGTCATCAACATTTGACAATCTTCTGGCCTTATCTTTTAACATGGCATTCAGCCTGTTTGGTGTTCTATCAAATCCTGATCCTTCTTTCCATGTGGATTTTTTTTTTCACATACTACACTGCCTTATAAATGGGATAGAATAATGGGTCGGTCACCCTGCAAAATAAAAGATTAAAAGTAATGCAACTTTCTGAAATTTAGCAATTCTGATGTGGCATTGATTCATTGATTATTTTTGTCAGTAAAATAGTTAAAAATTTTATTACTAGGTCATTAATGGCCCTGCAATGGTATTGTAAAATTTGTTAAACTATGTTATAGGAACTTATTAAATGTATTTTTATTGAATGTATTTTTGAATTTACTATTATAAGTATATAATTCTTAAAAATTTGTAGAAAGCAGTAAAAATTACTTTTTTTCCATTGAGGTAGTCATCATTGCTGAAACAAAAGCCTAAGTGCACTGGAATAAGCACTTAAATCTTTCTTCAATTTTCAGTATTTTAGAATTAAAAGAGAAAGTGAGGAGAGAAACACTTAATAATTTTCTGATATGCATAAAAGTACCTTACATTAGCAGAGAGGTAAGGCAGTTTGCTTATTATTACAGAACAAATTATTGACATAACTAGAATGAGAACACACTCTCCTGACCTTAATTGAAATAATTTAAAACACATGGTCTTACCCTATATTCATAAAGCAAATACTAAAAAATTATAAGGAATAATAGCTTTGAATTTAATTAGAAGTATTTTTGTCACTTAATAATTTCTTCAAACAAAAAACTAGTAAAACAACAATGGACCTTATCTATTTTCAGAGTGGCTGAGAAATCCCTGTAATTTTTCTGATGAACATGCTTATAGGAGTCTCAGAGAAAGGATGAAATTAACAAAAGACATGTTTACAAAAGATTACATTTTACAAATTATGTTACTTAACAAGAATAGAGCTTACTTGCTAGACTTTAGCATCACAGATTGGTACGTGTCTTTTTTGTTTTAAATTAACAATGAGTCTCCTCAACAGAATCAAAGCAATAAAGAGCTTAAGAAAAAGTTTTCATTCTATATCACCTCTAAATTTACTGAACCATCTGTTAAGACACTGCCCTGAGTACTTATATATGTATTATCTGATAAAAGCTACATAATGCTTCTATGCAGAATTAACTCATTTATTCATTCATTCAATTAACCATCAACAGTTGACTAAGAACTACGCTGGCACTGTCCAAGGTACTGAGAACACAGAGATTAAGTTCTTTGAGCTTTCCGGAAATCGTACTCTTGAGAGGGAGTCAGACAAGGAAACTAGCCATTTCAAAAGAGTCAGGTAATACTCTGTAGGAGATGAAAGCTGAGGATTGTGCTAGGGTAAGCAAGAATAGCACTGAAGCAAGGTGCAGGAAGATAAGGTGTTGTCACAGAAGGCTTCCTAGGCTGAGTAACAAGGAATAGGCAGCAGAAAAGGAATATCCGGGAAAGGAACAGTGGTGACATTACTAAAGTCAAAGAATCCAAAAGGTGTTTTTATGCTCACTTTTCATTTATGGAAGCTGAAGCTCAGGGGAATGAATAACTTTCTCATGGTTACACAGTGGCTATGTGTTAAGCACTAGTAAATTTATATAGGTTTAGACACTATCCTAAAGTATGAAATTTGCTGCCATTAATCAGTAATACCAGCTGTTTTTGTTTCCGTATGTTCATATCTACTAAGTTTCTGAGTGGAGACATATTTTTCAACATTCTCCTTATAATATTTCATCATCTATACTATCTTGTTCCCTTCTGCATTCTATGGACCAGTGAGAAGAGAAATAAAGACTGGAGCAGTGCATTATCCCAGTGTTTGAATTATAAATAAAGAAGTGGAACATCACGTTCCCAGGAATGTTGTACATATAGCCAAGAGGAAGACCCACATTGAACGTTTCCAGAAACAATTGGAAGCAATTAGGAGTAAGTATCCAAAATGTTGGTTAAAGTGCTTCCTTTCAAATCGAAAGTCTCATGCTGTGTTCCCAAACAGCTACTCTAATTTTTCTGAATTCTCTTTCACAGAAAACATCAACGTCTTCCCTCTGGTCTTTCTAATTTAGCCACGACCACACCCAGTTTACTTTACGTGGTCACTAAGAGTCGTTCTTCCCTAGTATCAGCATATGTGAATGTGCATATACACACACACATACACACACCTTTTCTTTAGGTTTTTACCCTATGTGGCATAAAAATGAAATTGATGCTTTGGACTACAAAGATCTGTATGATCTGGTCCCTTCCTCCTACTCTTGTTGCAGAAGTTCCAGAGACCAGAGAGACCAATGGGTAAAACAGGAGGATTTATTTAGGTGCACCACCTCAGTGGATTTGTATCTGAAAACTGAGCCCTGAACAAAGACAGGGCCTGACCTTTTATACGTGAAGTGCACAGTGGCATGAAAACAAGTTTACAGGCACAGAACAAAGACAGTTTGCCAAGCAATGACAGGCACATGTAGCACACAGGTACATGCCTGCTATCTGTAGAGCTCAAGGATCCTAGCAGTAGCACGGACCTTATTTGTTGCCTTACGGACCTTATTTGTTGCCTTTTGTTACAGTGCCTAGATGTCTGGAGTTTAGCCTGCTGAGGCATTTTTATGACCTTTGCTGTGTTACAGAAACTTACACGAATACAAGAATTTATAAACTTCTAAAACTTGCAAAGCAGAGTACAATTCCACAGGAGGGGGAAGGACTCAGAGTCCTTCCTTGTTTATAGAAGAAAAATTTAATTTTGCTCCCCTTTCCCGCATTACTCCAACCTCATGTCAGGCTCAATGCTTAATTTCTCAGCTGTGCCAAACTTTTATCGCCTTGGGGCTTTTTTAAAATGTTGCTTCTTGTAGTTCCTGACATAGTTGACTCCTACTCATTCTTTAAGCCACAGCTCACATCCTCAGAAAAGTCTTTCTTTACTGCCCTGGTCTTAATTAGGATATCTCTCTTATTTTATTTCAAATAATACTTCTTTTTTCTTATAACCTTATACCTTATACATTCTTGGTGGCTTATTATTTTAAATACACATGTGTCACATGAACCTACTGAAAACAGTGTGACTTTGGGATTCAGCACTCAGCACAGGCCATATAATCTGTGATGTCCAGTGGAAAACAAAGTATAAGTCTCTTATTCAAAGTTATAAGAATTTCAAGACAGAGATGGCAGAGTATTAAACCAAACAAAGCCAGCTTCTGAAGGACCACACAGGTCATGCAAACACATGAAGCTGGCCCAATATTTGTCTTAACACCATGTGATAACCAATATCTGTCTTAACATCTGGTAAAGAAGTACTCAATAAATATTTGCCATAATGAATAAATTACTAGATGAATTATAGCAATATGTATTCATACTTGTATGTGAATAACTAATTCAGTATATTCCTGAAGAACACATTTTGAGAAGAATAGAGAAAGAACATAAGGCACAGTGAAACAACAGGAAAAGAGAATAAAATAGAGATAGCCAGAGGCACAAATTTTTACCTTCAAAATTTTGCGTGGGGTTATTTTTCATATACTAAAAATCTTAGAAAAAAACTTTCAAAAAAAAACTTTTGAAAAGTGAAGAATTTAATTCTTTAGGAAGAAAGAAAATAAACATTCTGAATATGTAAAATATTCTATAACATTCTGAGTATATAAAATATGCTATTCTTTCGAATACACTATTGCATTTTAACCTTCCCAACAATCGTGAGAAACAGGTGTTATTCTTCATTACCTGTGTTTAAGAAAACTAAAGCTCAGAGAGGGAAGACAATATACTTAATTTCCCAAAGTGAGTTATTTTGTGAGCAGGAATGAATTTTTGTACCTAGGACAATACTTCCTGACCTATGCCTAAAGGAAGAACACATTGTGAAATGTCTTCCTTGAAATTCTCCGGGTTTGGCTTTGGTTTGGAATGGCTGAGGCCAGCAGTGTCATCAAGGTAGAACACCATGAGCCTGGGACACACATGGACCTCCAGACCTAGTCTTTCCCATTTGAGGCTTCCTCTGATCTTCTGTGCCCACCTGTATGTACAGAATCAATCAGCTATGCAAAGTCAAAATTATTGAAATTTGATCAAAATCCAACACAATGCTGAAGGCTTTTGATACAGAAACCTTTTCCCTTGGAATATAATCTAAGAAAATTATTCAACAATGGAAAATAAAGCAAGATGTTCTGTTCATTGTAACATAACCTATAAATGTAAGGGGAGACATTTTATCAATTTTATTGTCTGCTATGATTGTGCGGGATTTTGAACATGAATTGACTTACTGAGTGAGAAATTCAGGTGAATAAAACTTATAGAAGGAAAATTTAAAAATTATAATACATTAAGCTCTAAAAGAACTGCACTTCCCAAATTGTAGTCTAAAATCTTCCTATTTCAAAAGCACCTGCTGATTACATGTGCAGGCCCCTACCCAACTATCAACTTCTAGCCCCTGAATTTGATTAAGACTCCTGTATTGTAAAGGGTTTTTCCTCACCAGTATGCATTTTGACTGCAGTGTTTCCTCTGGTTTATAGCGACAAAGATGAGAGAAGTGGTGGTAAACATTCCCTTACCCTGTTCATCCTCTGCTACAGGAATGCAAGGTGATCACCTCACCCACTCTGTAGACTCCAAGCCACATATCTGTCAGTATTGCTGGAATAGCCACATTTACCTTCTCTGCAATGCCAGCTGGTTCTTTTTATTAGTGTTCTCTATTGCATCTAATCAATACTGTGAGGAGTGCTCTTCTAGGTTAGTCTTATGTCATGTCAAATACACAACAGATATTTCTTGCTCAAATAAGGTAACTCTTCTGACTCTTCTAGGGGACTCTTGCCTATCTTCCTGACCGGTGTTAGTTTGTGAAAGGCAGGGATTAGACAAACATTTAAGAATACCACATTCTGTATAGGAAAACAGTAAATAAGAAACTCAAAAAAAGATACAATTGAAGGATTTATGTTTATACTAGCATGAATTATATGTTTAATATGCTAGTTTGTGAAAGGCAGGGATTAGAAAAACATTTAAAAATACCACATTCTGTATAGGAAAACAGTAAATAAGGAACTCAAAAAAAGACACAATTGAAGGATTCCTCTATGTTTATACTAGCATGAATTATATGTTTAATATGACTAGGATGCCAATTATTATTCACACATACTACATACTCTCAGTATGACTCGCATATGTAGTCAACATCAACAAGGCACAGTAGCGATTCTTGAAAAGTCAGTGGAAGCCAGGATTCACAGGTGGCATTGTGAATGATAAATAGGTTGGATGATGGTTGAAGGATGCAGCATTATAAATAAACCCTGCATTAAATAAGTGGAATATTGGATAGGCAAGTTGTTCTATGTTTTTCAGGCAAGTAGGTTGAAGAGTTATGACATTGTGAATAATGATAACATTATGTTTTTTTTCTTGGTAGAAAATATGAAACTAGTCAGAGATGGCACATTTAAAGTAAAAAACAGAAACAGATGGTTCCTAGACCTGAAGAGGAAAAGAAGGTGCCTGGACACTATGAACAATCTTCAGATGCCTTTATAAGACAATAAAACAATATATGAGTATCCTTTCTCTACACATTCATGATTTTATCTTCATTGATAAATCACTGTATCTTACCTGCACCCATACATTGTGTATTGTAATTTAAAATCAAACTGTTTATATTGACAGAAAGAGTCCCCACCACACACACACACACACACACCCCATAATACAGAAGCTTTAAACGCACCTTTTCTCTATAGGCAACCATACTCTTATAGTCTACACAAAATAATTGGAAAAGAGAGCCATTGTAGCAAAAGAGAAAATAATGCATTTGATTTTTGCATTCCTGGGGAAGCATATGTTCTCAGTGTAAAAGGAGCAAATAAAGTACAATATTTATTGACCAATAAAGGTAAGCTTTTTTTTTTTGAGGGAAACTGAATTATCTTTTACCAGAAAACTGTGTTTAATATCACAGAAGATAAATCTTAGGCTTAAAAACAGGAGGCAGGCTGTATAGATACGCTCGATTGTGTGGATAATTACAACAGAGAGTTATACTTGTTAACCTGGTAGTTTAGACCAATGCTTCACAGAAAGTTAAAAGAAGCTCAGTTTCTGCCTGGAGGTTTGTTCTCTGGGTCAAGTGGTATTTATTAGGTCCCACTAACTGTTGAAGAGTGTTACAGAAGCCACTATTAGTGATGTGGTGTTAAACTTACTCTTCCAGTATCGTTATATGGCCATGCACAAGTTATGTTTCACCTTTGAGCTGCAGGTGGCTCATCTATCCAGTGCAGATAGTGGTAGCACTAGTAGATCTGAGTCGTGGCATATAGTCTTATGCTAGTGCTTAGTAGGCACTGAAGACTTTTATATCCAGACATTTAAAAAATATTTAAAGTCATACTTCTTAAGTGCTCTGAAAACATGAGCATATGTTACCATTCAGTTGGCAAAAAACTTAGTCACAGATATTATTTTGGATCCTTCCCCCATTCTAAAATCCCAGAGAAACCAAGAGGCTTATTTGATGCCTGAAAAGCTGGTGTAAAATTTATCGAAATAACATATAAAAGGATTTTTTTATTCCAATTATATCTGTTTATTGTTCTGTGCCAAACTGAGCCTAGATATCTTTGGCTATCTTTCAGAGACTCCCAAGTTCTCCAAAGTCCACCCATCTGAATTCCTGTGGGAAAAGGACACCAACAGACAACTGCTGCTGTCTTTCTAACGCCTGTCCTCCTCCCCATTAAAGTGAGAGTCGTTTTACTCCTTAGACAGCCTGGGCCTCCATATTTCCAAGCTTTGGAGCTTCTTCTCTGACACTTCTACGCTTTTTTAAAGAAGATATTATAATCTAATACACAAGACCCAAGGCTTTAATTTCCCTCAAAGGTGAAAGTGAAGGGATAGAGAGAAAATGTATTTAATTTATATTATATATCTAAAGCAGGAAGAATAAAGCACAGGATGGAACTGGAGATCATTATGTTAAGTGAAATAGGCAGGGCACAGAAAGGCAAACATCACATGTCCTCACTTATTTATGGGATCTATAAACAAAAACAATTGAACTCTCAGAGATAGAGAGTAGAATAATGGTTACCATAGTCTGGGACGGGGAGTTGAGAATTGTGAGGGAGGGGGAAATGGCTAATGGGTACAAAAAATAGAAATAAGGAATAACATCTAGTAATTGATAGTATAACAGGGTAACTAATCAGTCATAATTTAATTGTACATTTCTAAATAACTAAAGGAGTGCAAGTTAACATCTATTTTTAAAGTACCTGAAAACTATCACATAATTGCCATCTCCATCAACCTCATCCCTAATATTCATTCAAACACCAAGTCTTGCAGAATCCACTCCCTCAGCATGTTCCAACTATTCCTACCTCCTTCTAGCCTCATTGCCAACATCCAAGGTCAGGTTGTCATCTGTCCTGAGGTGAGTAAATTCCACAGCCTGGCAAATGGTCACCTCCTCCACTGCTGCTCTTCTCAGATCCTGTCTCCACATAACAATGAAGGCTATTTTTCCAGAATGGGAATATGCACATGTTGACCCCACTGCTAGAAATCATTTGCCCCTATCCTTCAGATGAAGTCCAATTACCTTACCATGGCCTTTCTTGATGCAATCCTACAATTCCCTCCTGGCTCCTCTCTTATCATTCTCTCAAGTACTTTCAAACATACATGCTTGCATTCCTTCCAAAAAAGCATATCCTTTCTTCTCTTGAGAAAGTTGAAGTTGTCTCTAGGCCAACCACACCGTCATTCTCTGCCTGGATAATTACTCCCCAGCTCTCCAGGCATCACCTCACTCATCACTTCATCGAAGAGGATTTTTCTGGACTGGTCAATGGGATGTGTGTTATGTCAATCATTCGGTAATGCTACACTTTCATCACTTCATAATTATTTGTTTGTTGCCAATTGTTATTAGAGTGTAAATGTTATAAAGGAAGGGACCATGCTGTCTTGTTTGCCTAGTCTGGTGCCTAAAGTCATGAGTGTTGTATGAATATCCATAAGGAGAATGTATGAAGGAACAAGTTGTGGTATGCTTGATAGCCTAATTAAGATCTTGCAGGTGTTATGAGCAATATTCAATTTTAAATCTATTGTAACTTGCGTATTTCTTTCAACTGTGCTCAATTTCAGAGTTAAACTACCCAAAAAAAGGCTTCAGTCTTCAGTAGAGAGGCATCACACTTACATATGTTCCATAGTATTTTAAAATTTATTTTTAATTAATTGTGGAGTAAGTATTTCTTCATCCAGTAACCCTATTTGACCCTATGACTCTGTGTCAAAAAAATTAAATATAATGCTGGGGACCGATAAGCAGCCTGCTGGTATGGAGATGTCTTTGATCAGACACCACAAACAATGAAAAAAATCTGGAATAATTTGGTTATTAGCAGACTGAGAAACCAAATTCAAAAAAGTTAGCATAGTGCCCAAGACTTTTTTTTGAGAGAGAGAGTTTTGTTCTTCTCCAAGCTGGAGTGCAATGGCACCATCTCGGCTCACAGCAACCTCTGCTTCCAGGCTTCAAGCAATTCTCTTGCCTCAGCCTCCGAATAGCTGGGATTACAGGTGTCTGCCACCACACCTGTCTTATTGCAAGTCCTTTGATCCAGCAATCCTTCTCCTTTAGATGTAACTAAAGTAATTATTCAATTGTGAAAAATTCATTGCAACGTTAACTATAAATGTAAGGAAAATATTTTATCAGTTTAATTTTCCATCATGATTATGCAAGATTTTTAATATGAATTGACTGATTTAGTAAGAACTTTAAGTGAATTAAAATTATGAAGTTAAATTAATAAATTATAACAAAGTAAACACTAAAATAAGAGTGCTTCCCAAAATGTCATCGGCAGACCTTATTTCAGAAGCACTTGTTTGTTAAATTATAATAAATTAAGCATTAAGAATGCTTCATCATCTGCAGACCTCCTATCTCAGAAGCACCTGTTTGTTAAATATGCAAATTCCTGGGCTCTAATCCACAACTACTGAAACAGAGTCTCTAGAGATAAAAATCTAGAAATACGTTTTTCTTAATGTGTAACACATTTTCCTTAATATGTAATTTTATTTTAAAAATAAAACAACTATTTTAGAATAATGTGAACACAAGTACATAGAAACCATATCAAATAAAGACTTTTGGCTTTAGTCTTTGCAAATATATGAATGGAATCAACAATCTTTATTTTTTAAATCTAATCTGTAGCAAGCCTAGACCAAAATATTCTGAAATTGAGAATCAGAAAATACGGGCCCTACTCAACACTTGATCACTTACATTTAAAGTGTTTACTTAATCTCTGAGACCCAAGAGTTACATGTGCAAAATAGAGGAAATAAACTCACCTCACCTGTCATGAGATGACAAATAAGAAATTTATAGATTGTGATAGGATGGAAGAACCACAGTCTCTCAGGTCAGATGAACCTGTGCTTGGGTACTAGTTCTATCATTTAATAGCTATATGCTTTTGGGTAAATCAGTACATATTTTCTCACTCTATTTACTCATCTATAAGATAGGTTAAATAATATCTACTTTATAAACCTATATGAATGATTATATGAGACAATAGAAGTAAAGCTACATGTTGGATGCTAGTTATCATCTCTCTGAAAACAAAAGGAATTTTATCCTCAGCCTTGCCACTACCTAGATTAGATTCAAACATAAAAACAAAAGGCTGAGATTTATTTCACACTAAAGATCCAAAGCTTTCCAATTACACAATATTAGGCATTCATTTTCATTACCTATCCCCCAAATTTTAAAGTCTGTAAAGAAGAAAATTATCTTTATTTTCCCCTGATATTCACTTATTTTCAAATTTTTTCTTATAGTGATTTTCCCTTTGAAAACCCTGCATCATGACTTTTTTTTTTTTTTTTTTTTTTTTTTTTTTTTTTTTTTTTTTTTTTTTTTTTTTTTTTTTTTTTTTTTTTTTTTTTTTTTTGTAATTTAGGTTCTGAGGTGCATGTGCAGATCATGCAGGATTGTTGCACAGGTACATACATGGCAAGGTGGTGTGCTGCCTTTATCCCCCCATCACCTAGATCTGGTATTTCTCCCTTCATCATCCCTCCCCACCCTCCCCACCCAGCTGTCCCCTCACTAGTACCCCCCTACTGACTGCAGTGTGTGATGCTCCCTTTCCTGCGTCCACGTGTTCTAAAATTGTTCAACACTCGCCTATGAGTGATAACATACGGTGTTTGGTTTTCTGTTCTTGTGTCAGTTTGCTAAGAATGATGGTTTCCAGATTCGTCCATGTCCCTATGAAGGACACGAACTCATCATTTTTTATGGCTGCATAGTATTCCATGGTGTATATGTGCCACATTGTCTTTATCCAGTCTATCGATCATGGACTTTTGGGTTGGTTCCAGGTGTTTGCTATTGTAAACAGTGCCACAATGAACATCCGTGTGCATGTGCATTTATCACAAAACAATTTATAATTCTTTGAGTATATACCCAGTAATGGAATTGCTGGGTCAAATGGAATTTCTATTTCTAGGTTCTTGAGGAATTGTCACACTGTCTTTCACATGGTTGAACTAGTTTACACTCCCACCAACAGTGTAAAAGTGTTCCTATTTCTCCACATCCTCTCCAGCATCTGTTGTCTCCAGATTTTTTAATGATCGCCATTCTAACTGGTGTGAGATGGTATCTCAATGTGGTTTTGATTTGCATTTCTCTAATGACCAGTGATGATGAGCATTTTTTCATATGTTTCTTGGCCTCATATATGTCTTCTTTTGTAAAGTGTCTGTTCATATCCTTCACCCACTTTTGAATGGGTTTGTTTGTTTGTTTGTTTTCATGTAAATCTGTTTTAGTTCTTTGTAGATTCTAGATATTAGCCCTTTGTCAGATGGGTAGATTGCAAAAACTTTTTCCCATTCTGTTGGTTGCTGGTTCACTCTAATGTTTGTTTCCTTTGCTGTACAGAAGCTCTGGAGTTTAATTAGATCCCATTTGTCTATTTTGGCTTTTGTTGCCATTGCTTTTGGTGTTTTAGTCATGAAGTCCTTGCCTATGCCTATGTTCTGAATGGTATTGCCTAGGTTTTCATCTAGGGTTTTTGTGGTGTTAGGTCTTATGTTTAAGCCTTTAATCCATTTGGAGTTAATTTAAAAAACATATTTCATGAACAAAACATGCCTTTCATAGAATATTAAGCTAAATGTTTTAACTAATATACCTGGCAAGAAGTTGTGCTCTAATTTGTAAATAAGATGACAAAGAGCAAAGACATAGCACCTGTGGGCATGCCTTCCATATAATAATTGTGAATCCTAACTGATCAAAAGCAAAACAACAGAGAGTATGGCCATAATATTACCTACCTACACTTACCTTCCTTCAAGCAAAACTCTTGGTTTGTCTACTGTTCAAGTGGAGCACTACTAAAACCCAATCACAGAGTTAATAAGACATTCATTGCAGAACTCTTCAGTAGACTGCATCTCATATCCACTGTTTTTAAACAAACCATATGAGAAAAGGCTTTACATGCTCAAGGTGATTTCCCAAGAGGCTACAAAGAGAAGGACCACCTTATGTTCAAATGGACTTTGAAATGTCACCTAGAAACTGAAAATGTTCAGAGAGGGGACAAAATCTACCCAAGATCAAACAAACCTTTTCAAAAGACTTGCAGCTCTGATGGAGTATTTCTCATCCTTTAATGTGTTGATTTAACAAATACTTATTGTGTCCACATGTCTACATTGAGCAAGACAGAGTCCCTCTTGCAAAACGTATACTCTAGAGGATTCTTTTGTGTGCACTGATCTTTGCTTTGAATAAAATATATAGGATGTCATCACAGAGAGTAAAATGGACAGGTAGGATAATATCTCAGAATGGGTAACTGGGAAAAGTCTGTTGGAAAAAAACTGTGCTTGAGCTAAAACCCAAGTTTTGAGGGGAAAAACAATAGCTATGTAAGGATCTAGGGGAAAAAAGCATTCCAGGCAGCAGGGAACTCAACTGCAAAGGTCCTGAGGCAGGAATAGAATGGAAACTAATGTGAATCGGGAGTGGGGTAACATATATCATAAAAATATCACTGCTTCAAAAGAATATAAACCCTCATTCTTTGCTGGTGGAAATGCAAAATAATGCAGCCACTTCAGAACACAGTTTGCCATTTTCTTTAAAAACTAAACAGACTCTTACCATATTATTCATCAATCATACTGTTTGATGCTTACCCAAAAGACATTAAAAAAGTGTGTCTACATAAAAACCAGCCCATGGATGTGTATAGCAACTTTATTCATAATTGTCAAACTCAGAAGCAATCAAGATGTCCTTTAGTAGGTGAATGGATAAATAAACTGGTGTGGGTGAAATATTACTCAGCACTAAAAAAGAAATAAGTTATCAAGCCACCACAAGACACAAAGGAAATTTAAGTGCATATATTATTAAACAAACGAAGCTAATATGAAAAGGCTACATATCATATAATTCCCACTATATGACATTTGAGAAAATGCAAAACTATGGAGACAATAGAAAGGTCAGTTGTTGCCAAAGGTTGGAAGAGAGGGAGGAATGAATAGGCAGAGAGCATGGAAGCTTTTGAGGGCAATGAAACTATTCTGTATGATACTACAGTGGTAGATACATGCCATTATACAGTTGTCAAAACCCACAGAATGTACACCACCAAGACTGAACTTTAATGTAAGCTATGGACTTTGGATGTAATGATGTGTCAATGTAGATTTATCACTTGTAAGCAATGTACCACTCTGGTGCAGGATATCGGTAGTAGGAGGCCTGTGTATATGTGGTAGAAGCTTGAAGGGTATGTGCATCAGGAGATACATAAGAATTAATTGTACTTTTCACTTAACTTTCCTTTGAATCTAAAAATGCTCTAAAAATAAAGGCTATTAAAAGGGGAAAATGTATAAGAGCACCTGGTTGATAAAGCTAGTGTTATCTCCACCTGGGGTGATACGAGCTGCCTAAATCACACAGCTGGGAAGTGTTTAGCTGGAATTAGAGCTAAAAACCTTTGACTTCTGAGCCACTTCTGTTTCTAAAAAGAAAATAATCTATGCTAGAAAATTAATGATCTTTTCCTAGCTAGAGGAAGATTCTCATTCCATCCTGAACTATTCAAGAGGTCATGAGTGGTAATAGATTAATAACTTAACATTCTTGTTGTCACAGAAACATGGAAAATCTGGAAGCCAGAGTTAATTTTAAAAAGAGGGAAGGCAATGGGATTGTTGCAGACATTTAAAACCCTATCTCATTTTATTTTCATATAAAAAAGGGAAGCTCGGCAAGGCTCGGTGGCTCATGCTTAAAATCCCAACACTTTGGGAAGTGGGCAGATTACGTAAGGTCAGGAGTTTGAGACCACCCAGGCCAACATGTTGAAACCCCATCTCTACTAAAAATAAAAAATTAGCTGGGTGTGGTGGCACATGCCTGTAGTCCCAGCTATTTGGGAGGTTGAGGCAGGAGAATCACTTGAACCGGGGAGGTGGAGGTTGTATTGAGCTGAGACTGTGCCACTGCACTCCAGCCTGGTCAACAGAGTGAGACTTTGTAAGTAAGTAAGTAAGTAAGTAAGTAAATACATAAATAAATAAGGTAAGCTACATTTTCCATTCTGCTTTGTAGTTTAGTCCACCACGTAACTAATACCATGAAATGTGGAAGGAAGTCAGACATGCTACTTACAGATAGTGGTGCTTAAAACTTATTTTGTGATTATCAGGCTTTTTCACTTTTTTTGACTATTGCAAAATGCACTTATCTCTTGAGGTATTTTAAACACTAAGTTAACATCTTCCTTAATTTTGCAGATCAGATCACTAGCTGTCATTATATATAATAAATATTTAATCCTGTGGAAGTCTCTGAAGCCCTAGTAGATTAGCAAAACCATTATGTGAAAGATACTTGGGCCTCTAAATCACAATGAGAAAATCCACCCACCAAATCCCTCATCAGACTGTGATATGAATGGATATTAAAACTTAATAAGATAAACCATGGGGATCTTGGGTTTTGTTAGAGCACTGGAGCAGTTAGCTTATCACAAAAGGATGGTGGTTGACTATATATCTTGCTAACTGCAAATTAAAACATACCGATTTTGGTTCTCTGCTGGATGGTCAACTGTGTATTTATTTTTCATTTGAATTATTAGGATAGCTTTTTTTATTGTGCTTTAGATTCTGGGGTACATGTGCAGATCATACAAGATTATTGCATATGTACATTCATTGTAAGGTGGTTTGTTGCCACCATCACCCCCCCATCACTTATACCTGACGTTTCTCCCCATGTTATCCCTCCCCCACCCTCCCTCCCACTATCCGTCCCATAGCCTCCCTCAACAGACCCCAGTATGTGATGCTCCCCTCTTTGTGCCCAAGTATTCTCATTGTTCAACACCTGCCTATGAGTGAGAATATGCAGTGTTTTATTTTCTGTTCTTGGGTCAGTTTGCTGAGAATGATGGTTTCCAGATTCATCCATGTCCCTATGAAGGACACAAACTCATCATATTTTATGGCTACATAGTATTCCATGGTGTATATGTGCCACATTTTCCTTGTCCAGTCTATCATCGATGGGCACTTGGGTCTTCCAGGTCTTTGCTATTGTAAACAGTGCAGCATTGGACATATGTGTGCATGTGTCTTCATAACAGAATGATTTATAATCCTTTGGGTATATACCCAGTAATGGGATTGCTGGGTCAAATGGAATTTCTATATCTAGATCCTTGAGGAATTGCCACACTGTCTTTCACAATGGTTGAACTAATTTACATGCCCACCAACAGTGTAAAAGTGAACCTATTTCTCCACATCCTCTCCAGCATCTGTTGTCTCCAGATTTTTTAATGATCACCATTCTAACTGGTGTGAGATGGTATCTCAATGTGGTTTTGATTTGCATTTCTCTAATGACCACTGATGATGAGCATTTTTTCATATGTTTCTTGGTCTCATATATGTCTTCTTTTGAAAAATGTCTGTTCATATCCTTTGCCCACTTTGGGATGCGTTTGTTTTATTCTTGTAAATCTGTTTTAGTTCTTTGTAGATTCTGGATATCAGCCCTTTGTCAGATGGGTACATTGCAAAAATTTTTCCCAGTTTGTTGGTTGCTGATTCACTCTAATGACTGTTTCTTTTGCTGTGCAGAAGCTCTGGAGTTTAATTAGATCCCATTTGCCTAATTTGGCTTTTGTTGCCATTGCTTTTGGTGTTTCAGTCATGAAGTCCTTGCCTACGCCTATGTCCTGAATGGTTTTGCCTGGGTTTTCTTCTAGCGTTTTTATTATCTTAGGTCTTATGTTTAAGTCCTTAATCCATCTGGAGTTAATTTTAGTGTAAGGTGTCAGGAAGGGGTCCAGTTTCTGCTTTCTGCACATGGCTAGCCAATTTTCCCAACACCATTTATTAAACAGGGAATCTTTTCCCCATTGCTTTTGTCAGGTTTGTCAAAGAACAGATGGTTGTAGACATGTGGTATTGCTCCAGAGGCCTCTGTTCTGTTCCATTGGTCTATGCCTTGTTTTGATACCAGTACCATGCTCTTTTGATTACTGTTGCCTTGTAGTCTGGCAATAGCTTGGAGTCTGGCAGCATGATGTCTCCAGCTTTGTTCTTTTGCTTAGGATTGTCTTGGCTATGTGGGCTCTTTTTTGATTCCATATGAAGTTTAAAGTGGTTTTTTTTCCAGTTCTGTGAAGAAGGTCATTGGTAGTTTGATGGGGATAGCATTAAATCTATAAATTACTTTGGGCAGTATGGCCATTTTCACAATACTGATTCTTCCTAACCATAAGCATGGAATGTTTTTCCATCTTTTGTAGCTTCTCTTATTTCCTTGAGCAGTGGTTTGGATAGCTAAGTTGACGCATAGATTTTTTTAATGGATTATGTAATTCAGTGCTTACTACTGAGCTTTCACATAAATACCCAAGATGTGTATTCACTGTCCTTGCATTGGTATAAATATCTGAGGCTAAGTAATTTATTTTTTTAAAAAAGAGGTTTAATTGGCTCATGGTTCTGCAACCTGTAGAGGAAGCATAGCACCAATCTGCTCTGGGGAGGCCTCAGAAAACTTCCAATGATGGCAGAAGGCAAAGAGGGAGCAGGTGTCTCACATGGCAGGAGCAGGAACAAGAAAGTGTAAAGGGGGGAGGTGTCACACACTTAAAGAACCAGATTTTGCTAGTAACCACTCACTATTGTAAGGACAGCACCATGACATGAGAGATTTGCCCCCATGATCCAAACACCTCCCTTCTGGCCCCACCTCCCACACTGGGGATTACATTTCACCATGAGATTTGGGCAGAGACATTCAAATATATCAAATTAACATTGAACTAAATAGAACTCATTGAATTAAATATATTGATAAATTTGCCCAAGCTCTAGAGGGCCATGTGGAAAGTGAGTAACAGACCTAGGAATTAGTTTCAACATGCCCTGTTTGACTTTGTATGAATTAGTAACTTCACAGGGTAGAACTGTACTAATGCACCAGTGGGACTTGTAGCTCTAAAGCAAATATAAGATGGCAATCCAATCATCATTTGCTCTGCTCTAAACACCTTCATTTCCTTCAGTTTTCCAATACTACTAAAAATACTTTGCATTTAAATTTTAAAGCACTCTAAGTAACTATTATTTTTAATCTTGTGTGTGAGCCAAATCATATGGTGTAGACATCAGTTTGCCTCTTCAGGTCACGGTTACTTCATTATCATAGTGAATGCAGAAGGCACTGACTTTCTCTCACTAGGTTCTCCTGAGATTTATTACAGGAGGTATTTTTTAGAACAAGTCCCTTAACATTGCCTAAATGTAGTGGATGTGATCATTAGCAGTCATTATGTCTAATAAACATCTCATCTTCATTAAAATAATACATAAATAGGATAAAATGGAAGTAAAAACACAATAATGTGAAATATTCATTTGCCTTGAATAAACGTTCAGCACAGAAAATCTGCAGCCTTTTGAAACATGACTCTAAAAAATATGTACCCAGTCAATTTTAAGCCTTGCCCTGAGTTTTTCATTAGTAGTCTTTATCATCCACAACACATGGGTTCATTGAGTCCCAACTAAAACACAATAACATAATATTCATCCAGCTATTCACGTGTGGAATTAAATAGCATCAAACTGTCAGTTCTAGGTCAAGCAAATTAATATTATGCAAAGGATAAATTTTATTATTTCAGCCTTAAAAGAACTGCTTATACATCATTCCTGGTAACTTTTATATAGGAAAATTAGCTAATTTATTGCTGTCAGTCAATATTTTCAAGAGTGTCATTTACTCCAGTTCCTAGGATCCATAGTTTGTGTAATGTTTTGTTATATGTAGATAACAACTCCCAATATCTCAACAACTTGAATACTCTGAAATTTTCAATCGACACTAAGACTGTCTTATTGATGTTTACGATGTTTTTAAAGTTCTTCATCAATGCCCTAGGTAGAAATAAACACATTACATAAATATTTGCAGAAATCATCACTTCTCCCCATTTCTTCCCAATATTATATAACATCTGACTTGAAGCTCAAAAAAACATATATCTCATCCTCATCACCACTGCATGTGTGTGTCCCTTTTCCCCATTCTTCTTTCTCAGAATCCTTCTTCAACTTCCTTCTACACAGCCCCCATTCTACTGACATTTTATTTCACAAACCGTATTTGTTTTCTTGGGTATTTTCCTACAAATGCCTCTGCCTTTCATCTTCTAAAATAGGAAGCCATCATACAAGGTATTTTTCTAGTTATAGAGACATTAAGAAAAGATTACATTTCTCTGATTATTAGTGATGTTGAACATTTTTTTACATATACTTGCCAGCTATTTATATGTCTTCTTATGAAAAAGATCTACTTATATCCCATGCCCACTATTCCCCAAAAAGATTTGTAGGCACTAAAAAACCTATCTCTAAACATCACATGGCCATAATTTGTTCACATTCTTCCAACATGCAAAATGTGCTTTTTCCCATTCTAAGACCTCAAAAAGACTTTTCTCACACCAGTTAGAATGGCAATCATTAAAAAATTAGGACAACAGATGCTGGAGAGTGGAAAAATAGGAATGTTTTTACACTGTTGGTGGCAGTGTAAACTAGTTCAACCATTGTGGAAGACAGTGTGGAGATTCTTCAAGGATATAGAAATAGAAATACTATTTACCCAGCAATCCCATTACTGGGTATATATTCAACGGATTATAAAACATTCTATTATAAAGACACATGCACACATATGTTTATTGTGGCACTGTTTACAATAGCGAAGACTTGGAACCAACTCAAATGCCCATCAAAGATAGACTGGATAAGGAAAATGTGGCACATATATACCATGGAATACTATGCAGCCGAAAAGTGGATGAGTTCATGTCCTTTGCAGGTACATGGATGAAGCTGGAAACCATCATTCTCAGCAAGCTGACACAAGAACAGAAATCCATCATTCTCAGCAAGCTGACACAAGAACAGAAATCCAAACACCACATGTTCTCACTCATCAGTGGGTGTTGAACAATGAGAACACATGGACACAGGGAGGAAAACATCACACACTGGGGCCTGTCGAGGGGTTGGGGGGGTAGTTGGGGAGGGATAACATTAGAAGAAATACCGAATATAGATTACAGGGGGACAGATGCAGCAAACCACAAGGGCAAGTGTGTACCTATGTAACAAACCTGCACATTCTGCACATGTATCACAGAACTCAAAGTATAATAAAACAAATCACAAAAAAATTTTTTAATTGCTTTGGAAAGTAGTCTCATTTTTCATCTAGAAGGATGGTTTTAAATACAATAGACTAAGAGAATCTTTATTTTGTGGCTTGAGGACACTGGGAGACAAAGGTGTACTTACCTCCTTCACATACACACCAATCCATGTCTCCACATTCTCAATAAATATTTAATTGCTTTACCAAGTGTTCAAGATTTGTATTTAAATTTATGTAACACATCTCAAAAGTAACATAACTTAAAATACAATACTAACATGAGTGGTGACATGACAAATGAGGGTACCATATTTCTTTATAATATTTATAAAATGCAACTTGATCTTTTTGCCTCAAATTATAATCTACAAACCAAAAGCAATAGTATCATTTGACTGTTTGTAAAACAAACAAACAAATAAACAGAAAACAGATTCTCTGACTCAAACCCAGATCTATTGAATCAGATTATGTATTTTAACAATATCCTCAGGAGATTTTATGTACATTAAAATTTGAGATACACTAACCTGAATACTGAAAACAGTAATACCAGATACCTAATGTATCTGGTATTAGAGGAGTTTCTTGTTCAGAGGAGAGAATATACAAGTAAGCCAATAATTACATTATTGTGTGATTTGTGAAGGATCAATATTAGTTTCTTTTTTGAACACAGGTTTTAATAGAAGGAAAGTGTGAGAGAAAATAGGGGCGAAATGCTATTTAAATTATTACTCATGCTTATTATGCAGCGAAAGAGAAAGTATGAGAAAGAAAGAATACAGACACAAGTATCTGGATTAGAAAAAGAGAGCTACAAAATCATGCAGCTATTTCCATCAACAAGTTAAGATTTGGGGGGATATTTATGCAGTAAAAATCCTAACAAACTAATGGTAAGTCTACTGATCTGCTCCATCTGACCATGAGATACATGAGAAAAAAATGCTTATCTTTGAAATACAATGAGACTTGTTTCTTCTTAGTGGCAATTGCTGACAAATAAAGCACATAGGTGAAGATGGAACTACAGACCTTTAAACAAACAAAATATGGCATTCCAGTGTACACTTCACAGAGCAAGAAGGCACGAGGTGACCAAAAAAAGAAACAGAATGCACTCTGCACAAGGACCTCCTACTCACCCCTAGTTAAGTAAATTCTAATTCAAATCAGAATTAACTATCTTGTATTACGTTGTATGAACACAGGATAATACACAAAATGAATAAATTGTACTTATTTCTTCATTCACAGAAAAGATTCAGTCACTCTTAGTATAGCCATGATAGATGATAGATAGATGGATGGATGATAGATACACAGACATATAATATTCATGTAGTGTATTTAATACTTATCCCTATACAACGAAGAGTTTCTTGAGTACTAGAAGCAAAATTCTACTATACATTTTAGTAGAGAGAAGATTGGTTACACAGTTTCTCTGAAAGATAGAAACTTAGCCAGGATTATTTCACTTAACATCTAATCGTACTGAATTTTCTGGGAAATTTTATATTATCTGAACCTATTCTCGTGGATGTTCTAATCACAATTGTCAAACACTTGCTTATCATTTACAAAAATTATGCTCATGATGATTCTTAGGTCATTTTGCCAATGTCATATAACTCTCTTCCTGAAGCATCTTGTTTTTCTTCTCCCTGTATCTCCCACATCAGTGGGTGTAGGAAACACAAACATATGCTTGGAGCACATAATTCAGTACACCACCTACCAACACTGCTTCCTTGGAAAGGAAATCAGAATGCATTAAAATTTAGGTTGGCCTATTGCCCAAGACATGTTTTTTGTGCTGTATAAATTCTTTTAAGCACTGGCCATGTGCCAGCACCTATTTCCTTGGCTGGTAAATCTGAGTTTGAAACTCTGTGTGTGTGCATGTGTGTGTGTGTGTGTGTGTGTGAGAGAGAGAGAGAGAGAGAGAGAGAGAGAGAGAGAGAACACTTTCACATAAACTAGAGATCTCTTTTATTTTCCTACTTGTCTTAGCATAAATTTTAGTATGAGTATTTATCTTGACTCTTATGTAAGAAGTCTTAGTTCTTGTGAGAATGACAGCATCTGCATTTCCCTGCTTTTCCCATAACAGATTCTTAAAATAATCTAAGAAAATCATACATCAGTATATTATATGGATAATATATAGGATAATAGATATGCACTCTTTTGTCCACTTTGTATTTCTGGTAGTCAGCTCTTTACATTTGTAATAGAAACTACTGCATTTATCTTATAGGATTGTTATAAAACTAAATGAAATTACATATATGAAGAAAAGAGCACCATGTCTTTCTCTGACCCTGCATAAAAAATAATGTTGGTTCCTTCTACTGCTTCTTTCTTGACCAGGGAATGAGGCATTTAAGAGGTACGGGAAAGCTGAAAAAGGGTCTGGAATTTCTGCTGCTACTATCGACATAGTGTCCCATGAAACTCAGAAGATCCAAGTTCTATCTATTCATTTACTTAAGGTAAATATTTTATGTGCCATGTATCACTCCAAGTCTAGAGACACAAGTGTGGAGCAATTCTTTCTCTCTTAGTATACGGTTAAGATTTCTAAAACCACCATTTTGTTGCAGTTTGATACACATCCTTTCACATGCCTCACCAATTATGCTGGACATTAGTTACTTGCTAGAATTAAACTCTGTCTCACACCTCTATGTGCTTAATAGAGACCATGAAACTGAAATCTGATTTTTGTTAGCCTCTTTTTTTAATATGTGCACACTGACTACTATATTATAATGCACTGAGAATTACAGATTTAAAATAAAAAGCTTAAAATTATATGACAGAATGTGAATTTATTCTTATTAAGCCTGTAACTCTTTCCTTGATTCCTCCATGATCTAGTCAAGGAAAGATGGTTTGGAGTAGCCAGGTACCTCCAACATGATTTCCCTCTGATGTTTTCTTCCTAAACATCTCAGCTAAAACATATGTTAAGTAGATTTTCTGAACTTGGACTTCTGGTAGCAAATTAAACTATCAATATAAAAATTAGAGAAGTATATTTTCTCCAAACTGAAATATACGTGCTTTAGATTTTTGAGGTTTGATGTTTAAAAACAAAACTTATAAATTTCTGCTTTATATATTAGAAGAAAAAGTTGTATATCTCAGGACAAATAATAAAGGATATAGTACTGTACCTACCTCAATAAATATATATTATAGATTATTTATAATATATAATAATTTAATATTAATTATAATTATATTATATATTATATTTTGTATAGTTATACATATACAAACTGTATTTTGTATAGTTATATATATTACTATATAACTATACAAAAGACAGTTATATTGAAAAGAAAATTGTTTTAGTGGGAAAAATGAAACTTCATTACAATTTTGTGTTTGGGCAATGCAGTAGATGCTGTGGTTGGTGTTCCACGATATTTACACGTCTGCAGCTGAGGAAGTTTCACTCACACCTGTAAGTTCTCCAGAGCACTATCCTTGAAACATAGATAATTCAGGTAATATCTTGCTTGGTAGTACCTGGAAAGTTATGCCTCATCACCCTCTTTAACCTATAACCAGTGACTGATCAGGTATGGATACCAAAAAAAAAAAAAAGTCTTTTCTTCTTTTTCTCTAAGCATAAGACAAAAAGAAACAAACGCACAACTCTGTGGTGTATTTATTGTAACACAATTTAGAACACATTGTTTTGTTTCTCCTGCCTCATCTCTCTTAAAGAGTTCTACTAAGAACACTCCCTTAATCGATTACTTGCACAAGAAGTCATCTCAGATTCTGCTTCTAAGTAATCCAATTTAGGAACCTTTGGTATTAGGAAGCAGACTCTGAAGAAGAGAACATAAAATTGGACTATTCACTGGCTGGATAGCAATGAGGCTCCATTGTGGGAGATAAGGAGGGTATTCATAAGTCCTGACACGCTCTAGATGTGCCAACACTGAGATTATTATCCCAGGTGAACTGCAGTGAAATACTGGTGAAGGACGTTTTGCTTTCTGAATCATAAAATTGCACTTAAAGGTGAGGGAAAATAGTGTTTATAAAACCTGTGGAAGTAGGCAACTGTTGCTGAGTACCACTGATGCATTAAGGAGAGAATTTCACAAGCAAAGGTAAAATATTAATCAAAGGACCCAGGAGATAGAGGAAAGAAACATAGAGAATTATTCTGTAGCCTTCTGACCTAATCAAGGCCCTTCCAACATTTGCATGGCTAAATTTTTAAATTGCCTTGAGTCAGTGACTCCTTTCAATTTTCTCTTTTTGAGCAGGAATATCTTTGGTGATTATTCAGTGTCTTCTCTACCATTATATGTGGGATGTGTAGGGGTGAGGGACAGATCATTTGTCTCTTTAGTTTCACAGATCTGTAGTTTGAGAAAAATGGTATTTGAATAGCTGTGTTCAAAGAACTCTATCTGAGGAGCCTTATCCCTACCTAGACCTTTAGAGATTCTGGACCTTGAGCTTCTTCTAGAATGGTACCATCAGGAAAGAGTGAGTACATTTTGTTTTAATGTGAGAGAGAGAAAAATCACATGGAGTATAGACAGCTAGTGTTTAAGATGAACTTCAGTGACCCTGACATTCTGGTATTCATGTCTTAATGCAATGTCCTGTTAAAGAGGGGAATAGAGAGGGAGGTGGACCTATTGACTTACACGGGATAGTTGATTGTATGTCACTTCTGAGATCAAGTTATAAAAGGACTATGAATTCCAACTTTCCATTTTGCTATGTCATAAGACATCTTTGTGAAGAGGTTCATGAGACAAAAGCACAACATATGCCAAAAACCACATGCATGAGCTTGGAAGTAGAATCCTCTTTCTCAGTTGAATCTTCAGAAGAGAACATAATCCCAGCAAAATGAGAGTGTCACTGCACCTCACTAAAGCCTTGACATAGCAGAATCAGGCTAAGCCACACCTAGATTACCCATCCACAGAAACTGTGAGATAATAAATGGTTGTTGTTTTATGTGACTACATTCTGGAGTAAATTGTTACGAACATTAAGGTAAGTAATACAATTGCAACTCTAGTGGTCACAATTCAGCTTTAATCTTGTTGGACTTCTAAATGGAATTATTTAGTATGCTATTCTTCATAGTCTCAACTCTTTGGAGACTCATGGCCCTGCTTTCTGTTAGTTCCCTTCCTCATTTTCCCCCACCACTAAATGTCGACATTTTCCAGAATTCTGTCCATGGTTCACTCTTCTCATTCTTCATGCTCCCCTCAACTTCCTCTCAATTCTTTAACAATATACTGAATGCTAATGCAAGAAAATCTCAGCCCACACAATGATTCTGAGTTTCAGACTCAATTATCCAACTCAACTAATAAAAACAAGCAAACGAAACATGAGTTACAGGCACTAAAAAGCACCATATCTCAAACTAAATTTATTATCTTCCTTAAAACCAACTCCTAATCATCCATGTTTGATTGCAGTTAATGCCACACAGCATATTCCATCTCAAACTTGAATGTTAATTTCTTCTAACTGAATTTCTTAAGACTTCTCAAACTTGAATGTTAATTTCTTCTAATTGAAAACCACATCATGTTGAGTTTACTACAAATATATTTCTCAAAATCATCCTGTTCCATTGATCTAACATCCTCACCCTATGAACCATTTCACCTATAAAGGCAAGTTTAACAGTTATCTCACAGTTAAATAAATTATACTCCCAGTTATGCATATAGGAGTAATTATGGTCACCTACTGATGTTCTTTCACATTTCTTATTTGTTCCTGGATCACGTTTACTTTTCTAGGTTTGAAAGTTTTATGAAATATTTCTGTTTTTTTAAGTTGTGCTCAAATCAGAAGCAAAATTAAGTTCTACGTCTCTCTTTTTTTCCTACATTCTTTCACAATTCTCAATGTTTCATAGGGCAAATCAATCAGCTGTTTTGTTTAAGCCACCCATTAAGAATGACATCTTAATAACAAAAGTGTATTCATTGGGACATGTTCCCAATGATTTCTCTAATCATCCTGCAAAATCAACCCAATCTGATGCTCAAACATACAATACATTTGTCTTTGAATATTCCCTCTTCAGGCACATTTTCTTGTTAAACTTGATGTATTTATCATATGGATGATCCATGTCATAAGTTTTATGAAATGTCATGTCACAATATTCAAATCTTTCTTCACTAGAACTTCTGGGAATATCTGAAGTTTACGATAAGCAATTTTTACATGGTTACATTTCAAAATTTTAGATAAATATATAAACTCATATAAATATACACATCAAATACTAGTTTGGTTAATGTCATAAATGCCATTCAGAAATATAAAATATTTGAAGTATATGTTATTCATAAGCCCATGAACTATACCTCTAAACTCTAATTCTTTTTCTGCACAGGAAAAAGCTATATGCTTAACATACAGCCAGTATCAAAGCTGGCTATTAAATACTTTAAGATTCATCTCATACAACTATAGTCTTAAACTCTAATTCTTTTTCTGCACAGGAAAAAGCTATATGTTTAACATACAGACAGTATTAAAGCTGGCTATTAAATTCGTTAAGATTTGTCTCATGCAATTATAGTCTCTCAACCACCTTCAGGAATCCATAAACAATGTCATCCTCATCAGCTGCCTACTCTAGTCACTTGATTTCATTTACATCTCCCATTAATTTTACTAATTACATTCCAGTTTAACAGTTTATTTCATTTGTAATTACCCTACCATTTTTCTTTATTTCTCACCTTTTCAAGATTTTGTGCTATCTTTCTCTCTCTCTCTCTCTCTCTCTCTCTCTCTCTCTCTCTCTTTCTCTCTCTCTCTCTCTCTTTCCATTTTAAGAGGTACTCTTTTTCTTTGGCCAGACTTCCTAGGTATTTCTCTTAGTAGCTTTTTTTATTGTAACATAGAATGATGCAGAGTTGTTTTGCAGGCCAAGATAGAGCAGTCTATGTAGAGGTAACAAGCAACTTTATAATTTCAGAGGCTTACTGCATCAAAATCTGATCACTCCCTCCTACTGCCTGTCTAACATGAGCCACTGTAGTCACTGAAAAGCTCCAGTCGAAAGAAGCTTAATTTTAACCTGTTTTCAAGATCACTGTGAAAAATGAAATAGGAACACGAGAAAGCACTCATCCAGTTGACGTTTTCACCATGAAATGACACATTACAGCTGCTTATATTTCCTTTGCGAAAGCAAGTTACCTGGCATGCCTAATTTAAATGGGTCAAGTAAATGCAATTCTGTGCTCTGAAGGAGGATATCTAATTATTTATGCATGTCTAATACTTTTATAGTGATGAAATGATGAACTCTGGAATCAGATAATATGGACTCAAAACTTCCTTACAATACTTTTTAGTTTTGTGATCTTAAACATATTACCAACATTTTCCATGCCTCAGTTTCTTAATACAGAAAAAACGACTAAATACAATATCTATCTAAAAACTATTTGTGAGAATTCAGTGGCATAATACAATATCTGACTTAAAATGGGCTTCATAAATATCAGCTATTCCTGTAAATACATTCCTGGACTGCAGCTATGGAATACTTACATGTCTCATAACCCCATAAATATACACACCTGCTCTATACCCACAAAAATTTGTTTTAAAAAGTGAAAAAAAGTAGGGCGAGATGCAGTGGCTCACGCCTGTAATCCCAACACTTCGGGAGGCCAAGGCGGGTGGATCACGAGGTTAGGAGTTTGAGACTATAGCCTGGCCAACATGGTGAAACCCTATCTCGATTAAAAATAAAAAAATTAGCCAGGCATGGTGTCACACATCTGTAATTCCAGCTACTTGGGAGGCTGAGGAAGGAGAATTGCTTGAACCCAGGAGGTGGAAGTTTCTTATTTTATTCTGAATTCAAATGCAGTTTCACAGATAATACATCTTTGTCTGCAATTATATTTTACAGAGAAGAAAATATTGTAAGAATGGATTATTACCATTTCAAATTCAAATTAATTTTGGCATTCATTATAATAATTGAATATGATGCCATTATAGTTCATATTTGACAGGAAAGTGTAGAAGAAAATACATTTTTGCCCAGAGTAGACAAAAGTGCTGTTATGGTTACCAATTTGAGACTAAGAGCAAAAGGCCTTGAGAGGATTATCTCCTAATTAAATAGTGCTGTCTATTGAGTACTAGAATGAAATACACAGTTGGAGGTCTGAGCTCACAGCCAGTGATCATATCCCATTCAGATGGCCATACCTTTCTCTCTTGCATTTTAAAAACCTGCTTTAGATACTTTTCTTGTGAAAATATTACATCTTTCTCCAAATACCTCTAAGACAATTAGGAACAGAGAACCCATTTATGAGAGCTACTTTGAATGTCTAGTGCATAAACTTTTTGAACTATAAGTCTTCTTTAAATTGTATCAGGAAACAAAATGCTACCTTCTTGTCTATTAAATAAAAAAAATTCATGTAAACATTGCCATGCAGGTAACTCTAAGTTGATTTATATTCTACCTCTGCCTGGTAGGACACAAAACAATGGTGGTTGAATACACAGAACTCTATTTTACTTAGCGCTCCAACAAGAGAAGGCTGCCAGGCTGTGCCATGCAAGGAGATTGGACCTGAGGACAGGGTCATAAAACCCAGAGCTACAGGGGACGTATTACATATGGCAATTGGATTGGGCTTATCTAGGTTTCACGGGCTCCCTGGGGTTTGGATAGTTTGAATAATTTTGCAGGCTCCTGAACATAGAGGCCGCTGTCTCTAGTTGTCTGGTGTCTAGCTCTAGGGAAATTTACGCTGGTGCACAATGACCTCGAATTGTGAGATCTCGGATACAGGAAGTGTTCAGAGTGTGAACTTAAACAACTACTCATGAAGGAGAACTGACCAACCTCTTTACAGGGCTTCAAAACTAGATCAGGATAGTATTTTTTAAATACTACTTTAGGGCTGGGCATGGTGGCTAAAGCTTGACATCCCAGCACTTTGGAGGGCCAAGGCAGGCAGATCACAAGGTCAAGAGATTGAGACCATCCTTGCCAACATAGTGAAACCCCTGTCTCTACTAAAATTACAAAAATTAGCTAGGCGTGGTGGCATGCAACTGTAGTCCTAGCTACTTGGGAGGCTGAGGCAGAAGAATCGCTTCAACCCGAGAGGTGGAGGTTGCAGTGAGCCAAGATCCTGCCACTGTACTCAAGCTTAGAGACAGAGCAAGATTCCATCTCAAAAACATAAAAACAAAACAAAACAAACAAAAAAAACTACTTCACAATGTCCTTAACCACCCTAACAAAGGATTTCACATATTCCTAGTAAGAAATGAGTTGAATTACAGCTAGAAGCATCCTATGTTTACACCCTTGTTTACAATAGATATCTGATGTGGACTTCACCCGCATGATTCAGTAAATTTGTCATTGCTTGCTTACTGCCACCTCCAATACTCTTACAAAATTATTTATGAAACTATCATAATTAATTGATTCTTTGTATCTAGTCAAGTTCCATTTGGTTATTTTTTTAAGTCCTGATATAGAATCCTATTGGATGTGATTAATTATGTGTCTGTGAAAAAAGTTAACCTCAAGTGAAAACTGTAATTAAAATTTTGTTGCCAGGGTGTTATGTCAGTACTCCAAATCTGTTTCATTACTTATCAAAAGAAAATAATAGTAGCTAATGATATCTCCATGTAAGGTGTTTTGTGTGTTCTTTTGCATACAAATGTTACATGGTATTTTAACAGATATATGTATATATAGATATACATTGCCTTTAATGAAAGCTGTGATAAAGAAGAAAACAACTAAAAGAATTAATTCCTCTTGTACATCTTATTGACTAGGCTAGGCAGACCGGATTATATGTCACACTTTTTAAACTATAAGATAAAGTAAAGAGAAAGAATGATGAGTTCCCTGAATTTTCAAATATTTATTAATCCAAGGCAAATAGAACACATTTGTATATTTCTCAAAATAAAATGTTGGTTATTATATAAGAATTGAAGAACCACAAAATGCCATTGACATTGACTTTCCTTTGGGACTCTATTTTCTTAACTATGAAATTGAGAATGTGAGGTTACTGTTCTCTCTCAAGTTCCAGCACTAAATTATTGTATTATTTTGGGAAATCAGAATAGATTTTTATTCTCTCTTACTTTTCATTTTTAATTTTTTATCAGCCAGAGTAGATCTGATTCACATTTGGTATCAGCTTTTATTGTGTGTCCACTCTTCCACTGAGAAATTATCCTTTCCTCCTTACTTTTGTTGAAATTCATTTCAGAGTACCCTCAGTCTCCTACAGGAATGGGCAAGGAATCCAGAAAGTGGTATAAATCCAGAAAGGGTGCTGGATCAGGGAATGCTCTGGTTTGAATGTGTCCCCCAACATTCACCTGTTGGAAACTTAATCCCCCAGAACAACAGTATTGAGAACTAGGAACTTTAAGACCTGTAATTAAGTCATGAGAGCTCTGTCCTCAGTGAATAATGCTGTTATCACTGGAGTGATGATACTTGTCAGTTATTGTGAAAGTGGGTTTGGATTTCACTCAATCACTCTCTCTCTTTCTTGCCTTTCCAACTTGCACCATGGAATGAGGCAATGAGAAGACCCATATCAGAGGTAGGCCCCTCACCTTTGACTTTCCTAGCCTCCAGAACTGTAAGAAATGGATGTCTGTTCTTTATAAATTACCTGATTTCAGGTATTATGTTTTAGCAGCATAAAATGGCACAACATAAGAAATAATAAAATAAAAACAAGCTCTTTGGACCATTGGTTATATAAAACATCCTCTAAGCAGAACAATAAGAAGGAAAAAACAGGTTACCAATCAGAAGACCCAAACCCAACACTAAATTGCTATGTGACCTTCAAATGTTGAACCTTTCTGTCAGTTTCCTCAAGTATAAAATTAAATGCTAAGAATGAAATATTTGAAGATCCCTTCAAGCTGTAATAGATAGAGAGCCCGGAAGATGCTTAAGTGCTATACACTAGTGATCTATAGCCAAGGGAACTAGGTTCTCAAATTACTCAGAAACTCTTTCCAGGGTTTTATCTACTTGACAAAAATATAAAGCCAGGAGAAATCATAGCTGAATTTAAAGGCATTTAGTGATTAAAGGCTTCTATTTTGTATTCCATTTTAATTTACTTTTTTTTTTTTTTTTTTTGCTACTCTGTCTGGTTGTAAGTTGTTTCAGTGGTTGACCTCAAAATTGATGTATATGTGTTTAACTTTTCGTTGTCTACTTGGAATCAACAGTGAACATTTTAAATGGACTATCAAAGCCTTACCACTATATAGGTCACTCCTCTTTATGTTATGCAGTTGTTTTACATATTACGTTTACATACATAGAAAATTTTATCAGACATACACATGTACACATTTTTTTTTTGCTTTTAACAGTCATATGTATTTTAAAAACAATAAAAGGGAAAAATATTACATTATCAATATTTTTTCCATTTCTGTTGCCCTCCCTTTATTCCTGATGTTCTAAGTTTCTAGTATTTCCTGTCTTCTTTTTAAAGAAATTCCATTAGTAATTCTTTTAGAACAGGTCTGCTTGGCAGTAAGTGTACTTAGTTTTATGTGAATGCCTTTGTTTTTTATTTCTGAAATACTGTTTTTTCTTTCTGTTTTTAAGATTAAATAATTCTTGTTGAGCTATCTTCAGTTCACCAGTTTTCTGCTCCCTCTGCCATCTCCATTCCACTACTGAGGCATATGCTTTTGTGTGTATGTATTTATTGTTTTTTTTCCTAAGATTTTCATTTGGTTCTTCCTTACATGTTTTCTTTCTTTGTTAAGACTTATTATATTCTCATTTGTTTCAACAGTGTTTGTGATTTCTTGCTGAAACATTTGTATAGTAATGATTTTAAGCTTTTGTCAGATATCTCCAACATCAGTAACATCTTTATATTGGCACATGTTAATTGAATTTTCCCATGAAGTTGAGATTTTTCTTTCTTTTATGCTGAGTAATTTTGGATTGTATCCTAAATATTTGAATTATTTTGTTATAAGACTGGGTTTTATTTAAATTCTATGGAGGATCATATTTTTGTTTAGCAGGCAATCGACCCGGTTAGGTTCAGGAAATAAGTTAAATCTCATTTTCTGTGGGCAATTCACTTTCAAAAGCTTTTGCAGTACTACTCATATCTGTCCTGTGATGGTCAGTGTGTTCATTCAGTTTTCAAAGTCTTTGGTATACCGTATAGAATCAGATCCACATATATGCAGCTAGAGCACTAAAGCATTTATAAATAACTTAAGGAGTTTTTTTTCTTGAATTCTTCCCTTGCTACATTTTCCTCAATATTTTCTAAGCTGTTTTTTCTCACCCTTTTTCTAGAATGCTTGGGTTTTGCTTATCTCACTCTGCCATGTACCTCTACAGTGGCTCCCATGTCCAAGTGGAATAACTGAGAGAGAGAGAGAGAGACAGAAAGAGAGAGAGAGAGAGAATGAGAATCAGAATAGGAGTTTGATCCACCATCTTGAAACACATTTCTGCAAAATTGACAGGGAAACGTTTTCCTTCCACAGATTTTTTTCTCTTTCAGTCTCCCACTGCCATTAGTCACAAACACCAACACAGGGCATGAAAGAATGGAGAAAATACGAGAAATAAGTGGGTATATTCCAAACCTCCCCTGAGTTTGGTGTTCCTTTGTTCACTCACTAAGCCAGTAATAGAATAAGTCTTTTGGGATATTCTCTGTGCTCTTGCATTTACTTCCACATTTCCAGTGCATGGCCAGGGGATACCTAATATATATAACATATATATGTATATATGTAATATATGTTAATATATTACACACACACACACACACACACACACACATGTATAAAGTGTGCTTATACATTTCACCAGGAACTTTAAACCTAGACCACTTCTATTTTATTTAATAATAAATATGCTCAGATTTAGGCAGGTCATTTTATTATTTATCATCTATTTATCCAGTCAGTTTCATATTCTTCTTATTCCCCTTATCTGCCTCTTTTTGTATTATTTAAATATATTTTAGCATTTCATTTTATCTGTTGATTTTTAGATTCTACATTTTTGTATTATTTGTAGTGGTTTTTCTGGGGATTAAACTACACAAAGCTAATAATTCATTGTCTACTTAGAGTTAGTATTTTATCACTCTTAGTAAAACAGGAGCCCTACAAATGTACGGGACCTTGTTCTTTTCCACTTTATGCCTTAGTTGTCATTTATTACTTCTACATATATTCAAAGCCCCAGAAAATAATAAATTTTTGCTTTAAAAGTCACATATTTTTAAAAATATAAAAGGAGAAAAATTGTGTCCTATATTTACGTGGATACTTACAATTGTTTTTATTCCTACTATTCCAAATTTCTGATGTAATTTCTTTTCAGTCTGAAAAACATAATTTATCATTCCACTTTGCACTTGTCTGTTGGTGATGAAATATATTTGTTTTCTTCATCCAAGAATATTTTCATTTCTCCACTACTCCTGAAGAGTATTTTGGCTACACATAGAATTGTGGGTTGACTTTTCTTTCCTATGGCATTTTAAAGATACTGTTCCAAGGTCTTATCACCTTTATGGTTTCTTATGTGAAATCTATAGTCATCCAAACTTTTCCTATAAAAAATAAATCAATTTTATCTGATGTCTTTCATTTTGTTTCTTTTCTTGCATATTCATCAGTTTGATTATGATTTGTATTGGCATAATTTTCCTTGAGTTTATCTGTTTTTGTATTGCTGAACTTTTAAAATCTGTAAATTCACGTCTTTCAATAAATCGGATACTTGTTCAGTCATTATTTCTTCAAACATTTTTTATTCATATGTTATTTTTTTCTTCTGCTAAAATTTTAGTAGCAAAAATTTTAGCTATCTTGATAATATATCACAGACTGTGGAAACCATATTAAGATATCTTGTTTTTCCTATATTTGTGCTCTCCGCTTTTCAAATTGGATCATTTTTATTGACTTATCTCTCCATGTTAACTAATTTGTTTTCTCTGTTATCTCTATTATGCTATCAAGCCCAAGAAACAAATTATTTTGCTTCAGGTATTTTACTTTTCAGTCCTAAAATTCCTATTTGATTCATCTGTGTTTCTATTTCTCTGCTGAAAACTTCTGTTTGTATTCATTTCAATATTCTTTTCTTCTATCTCATGAAGCATGGTAAAAATACCTACTTTCAAGTATTTGTCTGATAAGTCCTTCACTTGTATTATCTCAAGGATGATTACCTCTTCCCTTGAGGATTGGTTCCACTTTCCTTGTTCTTTCTACATAGAGGAATGATTAGTGGTAACCTGGACCTTTCAAATATTATGTTGTCAGACACTGGATCCTATTAAAATACTATGGAAAGTGTTTAATATTTTGCTGTAGCAAGAAACCAACCCACTTAAGTTCATAACACAAGATCTACATAATTTTCTGTGGGTGGTGGTTCCAATTGCAGTTTGGTTGTTAAAGCTTTGCTATGTGGCTTTGTAGCCACACATGTGGCTCTTGGGGTTTAATCTGGGCCTTGAGAAGTTTTTTATACCTTATTTCAGTTCTCAGAGCTATCCTGGGCTTCTCTGGGTCTTTTCTGCACATGAACAACTTAGGTTCATACAAAAGATCAGGGGACCTTTTTCTTAGGCTACCCTTCCTCCAGGACTTACCCCTTACACTCTGACTACCAGGAATCTCTTTTCCTCATCTTTCAGATAAAAAGTAGTTTTTAAATTATTTTTCCTGGTCTCTTGCAGAGTTCTTCCTGACTAGACTTACTCTTAGGGCAAAGCTATGAGTTAAGAGTGAGAGAAAAGAAAAATATTCAGGAAAATTTCTTATACTCATTGAACCACAAGTCCCCTTTTTTCTATTTTTCCTGACAGGGCTGATGGAGAGAGAAAAAAAAAAGAGACAGAAAGAAAGGAGAAGAAAAAAATGCCATTCTCTTTGGTCAAGCCCACAGGGACTCTTTTCCTAGGTAATCAGGCCAGAAAGCCAGAAATTCTCTTGGAGAATCTACTGACCCTCTTACTGCCATGTTTTTCCACAGTTGGGCCATCAATTAGTCAAAGCCCAGAGGTGAGAGTTTTATAAAAATAAGGCAACTCACATCCATAATAGGTTATTCTTCAAGTTTTGGCTTTCTTCCTCAATCTGGATTCTATTGTTAACTCCTTGGAGTCTTTAGGTCTCTTACGGCTTCTACAGAGATAGGCTGTCATGAGTTTTACCTACATAACTGTCCAACATCAGAAGTTGAAAGTACTACATTTCAGTGCATAGTTTACTGCGTGGACTTTGGAAGGTTTTGTTTTGCTTTTTGTTTTTGTTTTTAGGTTTCTGTATACCACTTTCACGTCAATGATAAAGTCATCTAAGATACAGTTAAATATATTGACCTTTCTCCCTGTGCCTATTATATTTCTGATTGAAAGAAAACTGAATTATTTCAGATGTCTCTCTCTGGAGAGAAAAAGCAGGGCATTATGAGTGGTTTGTTTTTCCTCCTAGGTTATTGGAAATTTAGTTGCAACTATCACAACTTTCTTTGATGGGATAAATTTTTGGATAAAGTCAAAGTTCCCAGATGGTAGACTCCAGCCTTGACAATCGGTATGAATTGATTGGTATTTAAATTAGGACAAAATCTTAATGTTTTCTCTGTTTGAAAAATGGGGGGATGCGAAACTGACTTTGTAAAAATAGTATTTTCTCTGTAGGTATCAAATTGATGGTTAAGAGAGGAAAACAATTATTAAATGTTCAGAGAAGGGGAAATTTGGGGTTATTTTATATTGCTCTGTTATTATTACTTGAACTGCATTACCAGATATGCATTGAATAGCCATATACAGTAAGTTGATCAGATAGCATATCTGGGTATAAATGAGGATAAGAAATATAAAAGAGGTGACTTTTAAAATATATTATTAGACTAGGATTGAGGGCAAACTTGCGTGAAACATCACTTAATTCCAATTCAACTGCATCTGGTGGCAATATTAAAATGGCTTCAGGGTTTGACTTGCCCTCATCCATTAGTAGCAAGTGAATACACAGTAGCTAGTTACATACAAGAGAAACAGCCTCTGCCACAGATAAGATATTCCCAATTTTTCACTTACCGTTTTAGTGGAAAGCACACTTATATTTTGTTCCTTGTCTTGTTAGTGCATTTGTTTTAACAAGACAAAGAACAAATTTAAGGCAATATTAGTAGCACAGAAACCTTTAGTAGGTGCTCATTTTAGTCTATCCAGAAGTTCACCCTGTACCCTCCCTCATGTCCATGTTTGTGGGAACTTGCAGTGGCAGTAGAAATTTGTTAAGATTTGCAAGTATCTAGATCTTTCTATTTTTGCCTTCAGATTATATTTACACCTCTCTCCCAAAGAATACTTCTTTCTCCTTAACCATTATTCTCCCCTTTTATCTCTTTCTCCTTATTCCTTCCCTTCCTTTCTTTTTCCTCTTTTTCTGGATTCTCTGTCTTCTCTTGTTGCATTCTTGTCATTTTTCTTCCTTACTCCATCCACTCATTCTTTCTACCTTTCATATCAAAGCCATGTTCGTAAAGTTAAATTTGTAAGTAGATTCTTGTAAATAATTTTTAATTTAAAATCTTAACAGAATATAAGGGATCAATCTTTTTTTTTTTAATTGTACTTTAGGTTCTGGAGTACATGTGCAGATCATGCAGGATTGTTGCATATGTACACACATGGCAATGTGGTTTGCTGCCTCCATCCCCCCATCACCTACATCTGGCATTTCTCCCCATGTTAACCTTGCAACAAAGAAAATGTTCAAATACATAAAATATTTGAAAAGCAGTAAAAATAAATAAGTATGATTATGCTGAGGACTCAGTTAAATTGATCCAAAGCACAGTTGTGCTGAATTCAAGATACTCAAATCTGACTTAGTCTTTTCTCACTGTTAATTAATTAGGAATGCAGTTACATAAAAATCTTACAATAATGAAATATATAAAAATGTTAAAAAGCTCTATTGGCCATATATTATTGTTCATATGTTTAATGTTTAATATTATGAGATATTTTTAAATTAAGCCATTCAGGCATGCCTTTATTCATCATTTATAATGTGAGGTTCTGGCACAGGCACCAAAAGCACTGCAATGAAGATCATAAATCATAGTTTTGCAAAATGTTTTTTACTAAAAATAATACCTCACAGATCCTCTAGCCAAACTCTTCATTTTAGAGTCAATGATTTGAGACCTTGTGAGGATAGGGACCTGAGACCAGTACAGGAAACAGAGGTAGGCTTGGCATTTTCCCATGAGAATTTGCAATCTCATGAAAAGGTAAGATATATGCTGGTCACTACTATCTTTTTAGGAACAAATAAAGTGTTGTGAGGAGAAAAGTGAGGTAAGATGGGTCTCTTAACAGGAGTACACTGGAAAATGTTGATGTGTAGTAGTATCTACATACCTCTAAGCTCTTTTCTGTACTCAGAGGCATACAATCTGTAAACTGAATTTCCCAAATCCTCTTATTGGTATTCCAATTATTTCACCCATGAGAGGTGCTTTGGACAGATCTAGAAGGTCAAGGGAAGGAGACATCTTTACTCTCTTGTGAGGGCTATGGACTGGCATGTGGGCACTGATAGATGGGAACTGCAGGGTTTGTTATTGACACTCCCTTTCGTGTTGCAGGCAGCTGAGACTTCTGTTTCCTGAACTTATACATTTCCTGAGAATAGCCTTTCTGATCTTTGCCTTCCACCCATCTTACATCAGTTATGTAAGGCTCTATTTATTTTTATTAAGCATCTTTCTCTGCTAAATAACTAGAATGACTTCCTGACCAAACCATAACTAACACAAGGATCATTAGTAGAGCAGTAATGAGCTTTAGAAAGGTAAATAAAATTGATGCCAAATATTTCATGACCTTAAAACTGCCTAGTGGAGAAGAGGAGGCTAAGATGAGAATTAATGCATTCTGCTTTGAAGGTCCCATTGTGCTATGGCAAGTTTTTATCCTGAAAACTAGCAGAAATATCACTTCATTAATGGCTTTTGCTGGGTGTTGAAGAAGTGAAAGTGTGCACAAGAACTGAGTGCTTCAAGGTTTGGATAGAGATTCCTACATTAGCAATTAGCACCATAGATCTAAATACTGATGACAAGTTGATCAAAAATGTGTGTGTGTGTGTCTACATACAGTCTTCCAATATTTTTTGTGGCTCTGAAGTTAGAAGGTGGCCAGAAGAAAGAGACCAGTAATCTACATGGGCTTGCAAACACAAACACCCACAGATGCATCTACCAAGTCTATCTGGAAACTTATTTTTATTAAGCCATAGTATAATCAGCTATTAAAATAGACATAACAACAATTGTATACTTGTTACCCTTGGCCCAATTCTTCATTACAACATTTCCCAATCTATACTTTCTATATCCAATCTGTTTGGAAATTTGTTTTTATCATTGGTCTGTTTTGTTTTGGCCTTATATCATGTATCTTTTCTTTTTTTAGTATGCCTAAGCAGACGATTGGAAAAAGAGTTTGTTTGTTTGCTTGCTTGCTTAAATGTACTCAACTTACTCTCCTCATTCAGCTTTCTTCTCATCTTAAGATACCTAAATCAAAACACACTTCAGAAATAATGGAACCTTGGTCCTTTCCATATTTTTTTCTTGAGACAGAGTCTTGCTCTGTCGCCAGGCTGGAGTGGAGTGGCGCAGTTTTGGCTCACTGCAACCTCTGCCTCCCAGGTTCCAGCGATTCTCCTGCCTCAGCCTCCCAAGTAGCTGGGACTACAGTTGTGTACCACCACGCCCAGCTAACTTTTTGTATTTTTAGTAGAGATAGGGTTTCACCATGTTGGCCAGGATGGTCTCCATCTTTTGACCTTGTGATCCACCCACCTCAGCCTCCCAAAGTACGGGGATTACAGACATGAACCACTGCACCCGGCGGTCCTTTCCATTTTTAGATGAGGGTGGTGAGGTTCAGAAATAGAAAAAAATATATATTTTTCAAAAAACAGGACTAGAAGTGACATAAATGAGACTAGGACTTGAGTCCTATGATTCTAAATTCAATGTTTTTCTTGTGACACACCAAGGCCTTTCTGTAAATGAGTGGGAATCCTGGGATTGGCTGAAAAAGCATGCTATATTCAAAGTCAGGATATCTCTGTTGCTGTCATGGTTTAATCTCTTCATAAAGTCACATAGTATCAGGACAAGATAAAGAGAGAGAGATAATAAAAGCTAGTAGAACAAAGTTTTTCTCAGTTTTTCTAGAAGTCAAAGAAAAAAGACACTAGATTTATTACTTGAATGAAAATAATACGTTGAAGTCCTTAAAGTGCCTTATCTATTTCTGAACAATCGTCTTGTCTATGTGAGTTACAACATTGTTTTTCATAAAAAGGCATTTTTATGAACAAATTGTGTTAGGTGAATACTAATATTCGCCACAAAGTGACCAAGCTCTTCACTGACAATAACATAGTTATCTGTGGAAAAGTGATGTGTTCACATAAAACATTAAATAAATCGCCTAACCTTATGATGAGGTTTATCATTTTGTTTACCCTCAAAAATGTAGAGTGAGCAATAGAAGACCCTGGCTTTGAATAAATCTAAATTTGAATTCCAGAGCTATTCATAATCTTTGTGACCTTGGACAAGTTACCTAATTTCTCTAAGGCTTAGTGTTCTTATCTGTAAACTGGAGACGATAATGCCTACCTTCTAAACTCAGGTGAGATCATCTACGGAAAGCATGTGAACAAAATAAATGCTTGCCCTTGCCCTTCTGAATGAAAGTTGTTGCTCTTTTCTCCATAAGTATATCTACAAGTCATATTAAAAAACTAATCTATTGCTGTGTAATACAGCTGCTTAATAGGCACACAATAAAAGCCACTGTTTTATAAAGTATGACATGCTTTGAAATAAGAAACTTGTTTCTTTGACCATTCTCTGTACCTCTCTCATGGTCTTTTTGTCCTTCCATACTCTGATAGGCTCCTGTTTTGCTAAAGATGTTGCCACTTTCTTAAGTCACAGTTTCAACAGAAACTTTCTTGTCACCATAGCTACATCTACAGCCTACACTGGAGATATTATATCTAGATTCGTTAAGCAGCCACATAAGTTAATTCATTCCTTATCCCTAGAATAATTTTTATTACTAAAAATTTGCCAATTGCTAATAGTTATTCTTTATAAAACACACAGAAATATGATAAACTTTAATTAAACTGAACAAATAGAAGGCAGATTTTCCATAAAGGAGAATTAGCTATTTCTCTATCACTTTATTTAAGAGGAGAGAATAATATTTGCAAATTTCATGCAAAAGATCCCTTTTAATTGTGAGTGCATTTTAGAATTAACTTTCTAATACAGAGATCCAAATGTGGCAAAGAAAAACATGCAATTGTATTGCACCGCTTTCTACCTCTACCTGCTCCAACATTAGATAGGGTACAGATAAGGCAGTGTAGTTATTGTGTGAGACTGTGTGTGTGGATGTGCATATGTGTAGTATGTATATATGGGTGTATGTTAATAAGTACAGCAATAAAAATAATCCTTCACATTTTACTAAATTTTACAAAAAGTTTTCAAAGAACTTTTAGCTGAATTATCACATTTCAGATTTCTTTCCGACTCCCTGAATTTTACAGCATACTAGACATTGCATGGTAAGCAGCAATTTACTTTTCCTCCTCCCTACTAGAACCTGAGCTTCCAGGGACAGAGATCCGTTCCATATTAAATTCTGTAAGCCTAGTGCCTAGTATAATAGAGGTGAAGCAGCAGTTTTACCAGCTTCCGAACAGAAGACATTTCTACAGTACAGGCAGTAGAGTTCAGCAAGTCCTGTTTTCAGGATTCACTGAAAGGCCTTTCTATTATGTCTTACTATAGTAGAGGCTTGCATTCTTGTCAAGGTTCTGCTGCCACCTAACTCCTACAAAAATAACGTAAAAAACATTTTACCAGTTAGAGAAGTAATGATAATAAAAGGAGAGACAAAATGAAGCCACATATTTCCTTCACATATAAAAATTTTAATCCAAATAGAAGACGCATTGATAGAAGGAGCACTTCATTTGAGATGACCAGCTAGCTAGATGGAAGATCATTTGTTTGAACCTAAATAGTTTGGTCTGCATAATGTTTAAAAAGGAGAGACAATGCTATCATTATGAAAACCCTAGAGACTCTTTAAAACCTATTATTAGGATTTGTCAAGACAGTAGAATACAAGATACAAAACTCATTCAACAAATATTTAATAAGTAGCTACTGTGTTCCAGAAATTGTTTTAGGAGCTGAGGATACAGACGTGAACAAAACAGAAATACATTCCTATCCCCAAATAGCTTTTACTGTG
This sequence comes from Alouatta palliata, assembly GCA_004027835.1. Lineage (NCBI taxonomy): Eukaryota > Metazoa > Chordata > Mammalia > Primates > Atelidae > Alouatta > Alouatta palliata. The sequence continues at coordinate 157,259 of PVKV010002536.1, forward strand.
CTGGTGGTGGGAAACAAGGAGTAAACAAAATAAGTAAAATATATCAGTTATTAGTTGATAAAGCCTTAAAGGAAAAATTTGTACAGGGAAAGGTGATAGCAGAGAAGGTAGTGAGATATATTTTAAGGTGGAGCTGCCAGGATTCTGTCAGATTGGATGCAGAATGCAATAGAAAAAATTCAAGAATTATTCTAAAGACCCCTGGCCTAGGAATCTGGAAGAAGAGAGCTGTCATTTCTTGATAAGGGAAAAACAGCATGAGGAGCAGGTTTGCAGAAATAGATTCAGGAGTTTAGTTTGGGGACCCTGAGTGTGAGATTTCTATCAGCCATTCAAATGGAGAGATCAGGTAGACAGTTTGATATATGTGTCTGGAATTCAGTCTAGACGTAAGAATCAGTATATATATGATATTAAGGCCAGGAGAATGATAGATAATACAGACAGTAACTATAGACTGAAAAGAGAAGTGTAAGGACTGAGTACTGCCACACATCAGTATTCAAAGTTCAAGATGATCAGGAGATTTTCAGTAAAGAAGGAAGCATACATGCAAAACTCAATAGCTTGTTTCCTTGTGACAATAACCCATTAGAAAGGAGTATCAGACAAAATTTCCACTCACATTCATAAAATGCCTAGGAATAAATTTAACAAGAAAAGCATAAAATCTCATATAAAAATATAAAACAAAAACTAAATAAGCAGAGAAGATTACCAAGTTTCTCTAGAAGATTTCATTCACAATATAACAATTTCAGTCCTTTCCAATGCAATTGCAACTAGAATTTCAATGGACTTTTTGTTCTCCAAAAATTACTGCAAAGTAATCTATAAAAAGTAAAAATAATCAAAAAAGTTTATAAGTAAAAACTTGCTTTACAAATATCAAAAGTTACTATAACCCTCTTCCTTTTCTCCTTCCCTTCCCTTACAATTCAGTGTGAAGACATTAGGTGGCACCAAGCCAGGTTTGCAGTCAGAGAGGGGACCCACAGTGATACAGAGTGGGATGCTGGAACCCAGGCAGGGTGAGGGGGGGTGTCTGTACAGCAGGGCGGGCCATCATTGGAAATCTGAGCCCACAGTGGATGAGGAGGACATCCACATGTGGGTGCATCCTGGTGTGAGATACTGGAGTCAGAACAGGGTGAGGAGGTCATCCCTACAGAGCAGAGGCCTTGTGTACAGTGTCAGATGGTCTAGCCATGGTGGCTCACACCTGTAATCCAGCACTTTGGGAGGCTATGGTGGGAGGACTACTTGAACCCAGGAGATCAAGGCTGCAGTAAGCTGTGATAAGTTTACAGCAGGTAGCTAGTTAGACATAAACAGGGAAGGAGAGAGTCCCCTCACTCCAGGAAAGTCAGATGACCATCGTCAGGCAGTTGTTAACTGTCTCTCTAAAACAATAACTGGTTGCAGCCAGCACCAGAGAAAGGCTAGAGGTTGTGCAAAAAGCCAATCAGTCAATCATTCAACAACTCTCAGTCTGGAAGCAAAGTTCTTTTGTCCACTGATGAAATAATTTCATATGCAAACCAAAGAATCTACTAGAAACCTACTCTAATAAGTAAGCTTAGCAAGGTGGCTAGCTACATGATCAATATTTTTAAAATTACAACTTTATTTCAATATGCTGCCACCTAAAAATAAAAAATTAAATGAATAAGAATACTTGGAATAGATTTAACAAAAGAAGTAAAAGACCTTCACATAAAAAATGCAAAACATGTTCATCCATGTCCCTACAAAGGACATGAACTCATTTTTTTAATGGAAGCCATAATTCTCAGCAAATTAACATAGGAACAAAAAACTAAGCAACACATGTTCTCACTCTAAGGCGGAAGTTGAACAAACAGAATACATGGACACAGGGAGAGAAACATCACACCTGTCAGGGATCGGGGGTAAAGGGAGGAGGAGTATTAGGACAAATACCTAATACATATGTGGCTTAAGACCTAGACAATGGGTTGATAGTGCAGCAAACCACCGTGGCACATGTATATCTGTGTGACAAACCTGCATGTTCTGCACATGTATCCCAGAACTTAAGGTAAAAATTTAAAAAATACAAAACATTACTTAGAGACATTTAAAGGGACCTTTAAAAGTGGAGGAAAATACTAAATATGTGGATTGGCATACTTCATAATTTTTCTATGGCATTTCTCTCCAAATAGAAATATAGATTCAATGTAATCCCTATCAAAATTCCAGTGGCATTTTTGTTCAATTGATAAGCTATTCCTAAAATTTGTGTCGCAAAGGGAAAATAATTTTGAAAAGGGAAACTATAATTAGAGGAAGCATACTACTTTCAAGAGTTAATATCTTCAATTAAAGCTTCACACATTATACAAAACTTAAATTGGATCTTAGATCTAATGCAAAATGTAAAACTTTTTCAGAATACATTATAGAAGAAAATTTCCATTACTTATAGTTAGAATTTTTAGACATAACACTAAAAGCAAATGATGTAAAAAAAATCACTAATTGAAATATCTATTGGACAAAATATAATTTAAGAGAAGGGAAGAACAAGTCATGAACTGAGAGAAAATATTTTTAAATCAAAAACCCAACAAACTTTAAAAATATATATTCTGGATACATATCAAGAATATATTATAAAATCTATAAACTCAATAGTAAGAAAACATATAATTTAACTAGAAAGTGGGCAAAATACTTGAACAGACATTTACCCAAAAAGGACATATAGATAGTAAATAATACACAAAAATATAATCAACATCATTAGGCACTAGAGAAATGCAAGTGAAAATCTCAATGAGATGACACTATATTATTACTAGAATTTCTGCAACAACAATTTTGACTAAGTACTGATGAGAATGTGAAGCAACTGCATGTTTTATAGAATGCTGATGGAAATACAAATTTTAACAGCCACTCTGGAAAACAGTTTGCTTGTTTCTTATGAAGTCAAATATGCAGTTGCTACATAATCCAACAATCTATTCTACAGTGTTTACCTCGGAGCAGAGATTGGCTAACTTTATCTGTGAAGTGCCAGATAGCAAATATTTTAGGTTTTCTGAGCCAAATACTATCTCTGTTGTATATTATTCTTCATTTTATTCTTCAATCATTTAAAAACATTTAAAAAATTATATGTGTGCAAACATGTTTTCATTTAATTTGCATAATTTCTAGAAATGAAATTAGTAAGCCACATGGTTAATACATGTCATTTTATATTCCCATCACTAAGTGATATATGAAATTAATGAGGGTTCTAGTTTCTCTCAACCCTCTTTACCACTTCCACACTTAAATTTTCAAAATAATATGTCTAATCAAAATGAATGACAATGCCAAGTATTGGTGAGGGTTAGGAAAAATTAGAACCCTCATAAATTACGTGTTTTGCTGAAGAGAATTTAAATGGGACAACTAATTTGGAATAAATTTCCATTTTCTTAAATTAACATTTATTTACTATGCATCTAACCAATTCCATTTCTAGATATTTACCCTAAATAAATAAAAACAAATGCTCACACAAGTAATAGTAATTATATACATGAATACACATAGCAGACAAAACATAAAACACTTCAAATATGAATCAAATAGTGAATTTATATGAACAATATAGCATACATCTATATGATGAAATACTACTTGATGTAAAGAAACAAATTACAAACTCATGCAAAAATATAAATAAATATCAAATCATTATTCTTTCCAGTGAAAGAAACCAGACACACATTTTCTATAAATCCTTTCAAATAAAATTTCTAGAAAAGCAAAAATGGTAGGACAGAAAGGGCTGGACAGATAGAATTCTCTACAAATAAAAATGTGAAAATTTTGTCATGATGGAAGTATTTTAAAATTGGATTATGGGGATCATTACACAGATGTACAAATTTACTAAAATTCATGAAATTTTATACTTTCAGTGAGCACATTTTATAGTATGTAAGTTATATACAAATAAAGCCATTTAATAACATTGGTCAATACTATTCACCATATTTACAAATTAAAAGAAGAAATATGTCAATAGATACAGAGAAAGCATAATATTTCATGCTATTCCTGAATTTTATAAAACAGTTTTAATAAACTAGAAATAGAAGAGCACTTTCTTAAAATACTTGATGATATTTACAAAATATTATGAAAAATATTAGAATCATTTTCTTTAAAATGAGGACATGCCTCCACCTACATAAGCATCACACCTGAAGGTCTTAAGTGAATATTTATGAGTAAGGCATCGGTAGAGTTGGCTTTCAACTCAGTTACTCAGGCAGCATCCATCCTGTAATGCTTTCTTTGGGTTTTTTTTTTTTTTTTTTTTTTTTTTACTGTACTTTAGGTTCTGGGGTACATGTGCAGATCATGCAGGATTGTTGCACAGGTACACATATGGCAATGTGGTTTGCTGCCTCCATCCCCGCGTCACCTACATCTGACATTTCTTCCCATATTATCCCTCCCCGACCTCCCCACCACCCCCTCCGCTGTCCCTCCCTTGCCCCTCCAACAGACCCTGTGTGATGCTCCCCTCCCTTCCTTTTTTTTTTTTTTTGTCTTGGTTGTAAGTTTTTGTCTCTGTATTAGTCAGAATCTTCGGCTGCAAGTGACAGAAATCCAATTTCACTTAAACCAAAACCTACATAAATTAATATACAGTATATAAATATATGTATAGTATAGTACATATATATAGTATATATAATACCAGATACCTGTATGTTGTAATAATACATATATAGTATTTATAATAGTGTATTCATATCTATAATTAGTGTATATAAACACATATAGCTTCCCTTTCAATATGTGAATCTGTGAATTTTATGTTTGAAACTCAATTCTATGAATCAATCAAGTTGATTACATTTACACCTTTGTTATTACTCAGCAAAAAGCTTTTGCAGGCAACTTCAAATAAAATTAACTGAAAAATGTCAATGTAAAATGTAAACAGTCCTCAGTAGATGTTTTCATCACCATTTTACATATAAGAAAACTAAGGCTAGAGATGGACTTCCGATAATTTTCCAAGGCCACTTGCTATTGTTTCAAGATCACGCAGGTAGAAATGGCCAGGATGAGACCCAAGACTGTGCAGCCCCAGCAACTTATTTCTTTCCAGTAGAACCAAGCATGTCCTTGAAGTACCCACTTAATATCAAAGCTAGATTCAATCTATCCATTTAGATGTAACTTATCTACACTATACTGGTCATAGAAAGACAAATTTAGGCAGGACATGGTGGCTCACGCCTGTAATACGAACACTTTAGGGGGCCAGGGCAGGTAAATCACCAGGTCAGGAGTTCAAGACCAGCCTGGCCAATGTGGTGAAACCCCATCTCTACTAAAAATATAAAAATTAGCCAGGTGTGGTGGCAGGCACCTGTAATCTCAGCTGCTTGGGAGACTGAGTCAGGAGAATCCCTTGAACCTGGGTGGCAGAGGTTGCAGTGAGCTGAGATCATTCCACTGCACCCCAGCCTGGATGATAGAGTGAGACTTTGTTCCAAAATAAAAAAGACAAACTTAACATTGTTTTCATGAACTTCGCTGCCTGTTCGGACATCATATCCCAACTCTTAGAAGGACTAGACAGTCAATCAACAACACTCCACTGAAAGTCACAATAAATCCTGACAGTATAAAATGTCAGAATTTAAATGTACAAAGAGGAAGTGGTCTAATTTGCAATTTTTTCATCTCAGATATCATGATGAATCAGTACATCCATAATTGGTTTGACATTGAGTTTCATAACACAAAGCATCTGGGCTCACTCCCGTGGTGCCCAATGAGAGCAATTTCTGAAGCTGGGACAAATTATCCTCTTTAAGAACAACAACATCTGCCTCAGTGATCTATAAATGTGTCTTCCCCTTTAGCCTGGGAGAATATTCATGTCACAGAAAAACAGGGACAAGGTCATAATGGGAGGCATGGCCCTCATGGAAAACCAGCTGTTTCCCATTTATCTTTTTGGTGGCCAATGAGCCTTTATTCACCTTACAGCTGTTCCCTCCCATCCTCCTGATTAGACACACCTCCCTGCTGCATACATGCCTGATCATTAGATACATTTATCAGTATGTGGAAAGTTCCCTTGTCACATTATTTCCCTGTAACCTCAAGGGTAAATCCTTTTCAGAGACTCAATGTCTGAAAAAAAACAAACAAACAAACAAAAAAAACTTTGGTAGCTGAATGAAGAGTCAAAAAGAAAAATCCCTAGACCTGGACCTCCTATCAGTCTGATAGGTGTTTGAGAACTAAGAGTTTAAAATGAGAGGGTTATTCAGATGATCCTACTACTCTAAATTCTTATTCTGTTTTTTTTTTTTGTTGTTGTTGTTGTTGTTGTTGTTGTTTGTCCCTCCTAATTTTACAGTGACAGAAGCAAAGATAATAAGCTACAACTGTTTAAAAGATCTCCATTATATTTAGTTAAGGAATATAAAAAAGAACCTTGCCAACTAAATGGCTCTGAAATATGACTCTGGCTCATATTTCTCCTGGAAAATTCACAGTAATTTTTCAAATTGAATATGAGAGTTATGTCACTATATTCTATGACCCCACGGTGTATCACAAAATAATAAAGTCCAATGCACTTCGCACATTGCTTTTTTTTTTTTTTTTTTTTGCTAAATTTAACAAATCACTAAAGATTAATAAAACCACTGCTACTTTTCCAGCACCACGATGGTTTATTCCTTACTCTGGTGGGTAAGGAATCATTGCTAATCACTTTCTGCCCTCTTCCTGAATACACCCGTGAAAAACTGAGTTTCAAGTAATAAATGACACTAGAAATCTTGCCACCCCTGTGCCCCCCAAATTCTTTCATAAACTCTAAGGCTCTACTCACTTGCAATGGATGAACATGATGAAAATAATGCTTTCTCTCATCTCTATGTCCAACAAATTGTTGAAGAATTTAAGGTATATTCTAAAGTCAGAAATTTAATCAAAAATATTATAGAAAGTAAAAGCTTTCCATTTGACTCTGGAAAAACTACTTCTGTAATTAGCTTATTGAGATAAATTTACAATATTCTCATTAAAATTGGTAAAATTTCCCGTATGATTTGATGAATTTAGACAAATGTAAACAATAGTTCCTACAACAATGAAGACAAGGAATATTTACATAACAACAAAAAGTTTTCTAGTGACCTTTTGTAGTTAATTCCCTGCCTCTATTATCAAACCCTAGAAATCACTGATCATCCTCCTTTTCTCTGTAGTTCTAGTTTTACAGAATTGTATAAAAATGCAGTGTTTTGTTTTGTTTTGTTTTGTTTTGTTTTGTTTTGTTTTGTTTTGTTTTGTTTTGTTTTGTTTGAGATGAAGTTTCACTCTCATTGCCCAGGCTGGACTGCAATGGCGCAATCCTGGCTCACTGCAACCTACGCCTCCTGAGTAGCTGGGATTACAGGAGCACACCACCACACCGGCTAATTTTTTGTATTTTTAGTTGAGATGAGTTTCACCACGTTGGCCAGGTTAGTCTCGAACTCCTGACCTCAAAGTGATCCACCCATCTTGGCCTCCCAAAGTGCTGGAATTACAGGTATGAGCCACTGCGCAAGGCCAAAAATGCAGTTTTAACGTCCACCATTAAGCTTTTGAGATTTATTTATATTGCTGCATATGTCAGTAATTCAATTACATTGCTAATTAGTGTTCCATTTTTGATGTCCCAGACTTTGTTTATTCATTTGTCATTTAATGAATATTTGCATTGAACAGTTTGAGGATATTATGAATGAAGTTGTTATTAACAATTAAATGCAAATCTTTGTATTGAGATACATTTTCTTTTATCTTCAGAAAATAGGAGTGAAATTGCAGGTTATGTTATAAGTACAGGTTTAACTTTATAGGAAACTGCCAAACTGTTTTCCAAAGTAGCTGCACATTTTTGCATCCTCTCTAGAATTGTATGAGATTCAAATGCTTTGTATATTTGCCAACATTTAGTTTAGTCAGTCTTTTTAGTTGTAGCTATTGTAGTGATATAAAAATATCACATTGTCTGTTTTCATTTCATTTCCCTGATAACTTAAAATGTTGAGCATCTTTTAATACGCTGATTTGCTATTCCTGTGTCTTCTCTGATAAAGTATATATATTCTCAGATCTTTTGCCCATTAAAAAATGATTATTTGTCTCTTTTTTAAGTTTTATTTTATTTTCATTGAAAAATAACAATTGTATATATTTATGGGTTACAATGTGATGTTTCAATACATGTGTACATTGTGGAATGTTTAAATCATTGCAATTAGCATATCCATTGCCTCAAATATCTGTCTTCTTATTATTTCCCTCAATGTTTGAATAACACATTCTATAGTTATACACAAAAAGTGATATTATTGCAGAATAGGTATGTGTTGTTCATTTTACAAGGTATTGCCAAATTATCTTATTTGCTTGTGTTTACTTAACAAATACATAATTGACTGAAAATAAATTTCACATATTGAAACAGTCTGATATGTTTTGAAATATGTATACACTGTTTTTGTTTTTTTTTTAATATTTATACTTTTTATTGCATTTTAGGATTGGGGGTACATGTGAAGAACATGCAAGATTGTTACATAGGTACACACATGGCAGTGTGATTTGCTGCCTTCCTCCCCATCACCTGTATCTGTTATTTCTCCCCATGCTATCCCTCCCCAACTCCCCACCCCCTGCTGTCCCTCCCCTTTTTCCCCCCGACAGACCCCAGTGTGA